>VXBT01001432.1:861351-1102236 GCA_013400235.1 Oriolus oriolus | reverse complement strand
AAAAAGAAAAAGAAAAAGAAAAGCGTCTTTCGGGAAAGTTCTTTTTCCCTCTCTGCTGCTCTGCAGCATCTTCAGCCTCCTCGGGGAGTGCGTTTATTCCATTGCCAGTTTTACATTCCAGTTCCAGAGAGCTGCAGGCACAGGAAGCAGTATCTTTCAGTTATTTACGTTTGGGAGTCCTCCAGGATTGCCTTCTATAAGCTGTCTGGGAAATGCTGCTTGATAAATTCGCACTATGTTTAGGACTCAAACTCCTTGTACAGACTGCAGAAAAGACTTTCTTAAAACAGTAACATCCCCACCACACACACATACCACATCACCACCCTAGACCCATATAATCTGAGAAACAGGAAGAAAAATCCTATTTTCTGCCAAAAGAAAATAAATTAGCTGTATATTAAATTAATTATAATAACTTAAAGACAAACCCAAAACCACCTCGAACTTCTGAAATGCACATATTTACATATACAACATCTCTTTCTTTATTCTCTCTTCTAGACACATGGTTAAATTACTGAAGCTACCAAGTGGCACCAAAGCCATGGTGGACATCTCTTTACTGAAAACAGAGTAAAATGTATCAGCCTAATTTCTTTTTCATTGTGTGCATGAATACTAAATTTTTCTTCTCTTCAAACACAGTTATGGAGAGACAGAGAGTTGTTGCCCATTGTGTTTGTTTTGGGGGTTTTAATTATTAATTTTTTTAAGTACTATTTTTTGCTAATCCAAAACTGAAAGCTTGCAAATCTTTAGAAAGAGCAGAAACAACAGGAAAAGAGAGAAAACACTACTGCCATGCAGCTATGTACGCAAGAAAGAGTATTTTCTTTTTTCTAAGATTATTTTGAACAAAACCACTTAAATGTGAGCCTAAATCTCGATCCAAAAGTTAAAACTGTAACAAGAGTGAGATCTAAACTAACTGAGGAGGTCCCAATGGTATATGGTACCACTTGCTAGCAAAGCCACACTCCCACTAATTGCATGAGGTCAGTTTCACACATATATAATGCTAGTAGATAAGCAAAGGGTAGAGCACTCTGCATAATAAGGAACCAGCCCTGACATTTAAACAGCCAACTCCAGCCCTTAAAGAGTACAAGAGTTTAGGTCCTAGAAGAATCAATTAGCTGTTCAAAGGGCAGGGCACACCAGATGTGCAACTACCACATATTCTAAAACACCTATTATTGCTCACTATCACTGGCTGTGTTCACTATGGCTTATATTATCAGTAGTACAATGCATACCTTAGTAAAGGGTTTGTAAAGAGTCAAAATATTACTTGCAATTATCCTAGCATTAAGAGATAAGTTCTAGCTGTATTGGAGGGCAATACATACACTGAAAGAGTGCTAAGCTGAATAACAACTACAATTGAATGCTCCATCAGTGTTTGTCAAACAGCTTTTGCGTGCCAAGCAGTAAATTTAAAAGAAAGTTCACTGTATTTTCCAGAAGCTAACTTCAGCAGTTATCAACATCAGCAGCTACATGCTTCCAGCATTTATTAAAATACACCTCACAAACCTAAGTAAAATACTTCATGGGGGGGGGGCCAGCACCCTGCTCATTTAAGCTTCAGGGAAACTACCTGTCCCTTCTTTCATGTGTTCTGACCAAATTTTGCAACAAGGAAGCTGCAAATGGAAAAAGACAAACTAATGAAGGTTTTTCATTAATTCTTTTTAAACTTCAGCTGTGTGAATAAAGATAAAGTATGTTTACTCCCTAGAAATCATATTAAAGTATGAAGTGAGTCAGGGCCCCTAGAGATAAGAAAATCATGTCTTTAGATAGGCTTTACAAAGCTCAATTTTAAATTGAAAAGACTGACAAATCCTGAGATTTAATTAGTCCTGGCAGGTCTGGACCGCTGGGAACATTTCCATAATTTCAATCATCAAAGTAATTATTGAAGGTTTTAGGGCTGGATGGGGGAGAAAGGAGATAGGATAGCAAAGAGGAAGGAGCAAAGGAAGCAGCTTGTTTCTCACCACCAGCATAGCAATTTTTAACTGCTGCATTTAACTTTGATCAAAAAAGAAAAATAAACTCAACCCAATGATAACACTTGAAGCCTCTGAACAAACAAACAGAAAACTAAGTTAATCATCTTCCACCTCTCTCCCTCAGGCAGCACTAAGCAAATGAGCTACATCTTCCTGAACAAAAATTCACAAGTAAATACAGTGTTCGTCTTTTCAGCTCTTTTCTGTATGGCCAGGAACAGATTTGTTCCTTTCATTACTGTAATCAGCATTCAAGAATTTGGAGTTTTTATACCACACTTGTTCAAAAATGAAGTTATTTGACATATTTCATGCACCTTTCTAATATACATGGAGAATTTGGAGCAGGATTTGATTTTCAGCTGCATCTATCAAAAAGGAAACCACTTCTGATAATAATAATCAGGTAATACCCCATCCAATTCCAAGTTTCCCGTTTTTACATGCATGGCTTTGGCCACCACATTCAAATATTAATAGTGGCCCCAATTCACCAAAGAGCAATGTGCACTTTTATCTTTATCACATATGCTTAACTTTATTCTTCTGAGCAAAGAATGAAGGTCAGAGCAATCTTACTTTTCTTCTTAAGCAGAGTTCCTCACTTAAATATTAAACATATTTCACAAGTTATATGTCCATGAGTTCACTCAAAGCATTTCTACTCTTTTTTTTTTTTTTTTTTAATTAAAAGCTCTTCCATCACAATTACACAACCTGCGTAGACTGTGACAATATCACAGCTCTGTTGTGGAGTGTATTACCCTACAGAGAAATTTTAGTTCTTTTTGTAAATACACATTTTTACAGAGTAATGTAGAGTAAAAACACCAAAGGGACTCCCTAAAACAAACAGAAAGGCCAGAGACCAATACATTAAAGGCAGCACTTACAGACACACCAAGGAAAGGACAGATACAGTCATATGACCATCTTAGCTATTTATTTCTGAGCATTTTATGACAACATCCTGGTGCAAATGTAGCAGCAGAAGGGCTACCAGCTCTCTTAACTCAGCTAAAAGAAGGAACAGCCATGGGACAACCAAGTCCCCACCATCATTGCTGGATTACATTTAAAGCTGAAGAAAACATATACTGTCAATATAGCATATAGAATATAAGCATACAATGCAGATTATTTGCTGCCTTGATTTAGAAGTCTTTTCACAACAATAGCATCAAATGCTAAGCAAGGCTTTGCATTTTAGTTCACTTGCCATATTGATTAGAAACACCTCATGTCACCTCATGATTTATTCTTACACAGACCTAGCAAGTATAAATAAATGAAAAATAGTAGATGTTGTATAGATACAGTCATTATATCAGGCTAATGTGCAGAGAAGATAAATGATTTTGTAAAGGAAGAGGCAAGTGTTGAATTTTAAGCATTTGCAAAACTTTCGATTTTCAGTAAATTAAGGATCTAGTACTGTTTGCCTTATATAACCCAGAGGAATAGAAACAAACAGAAACTGCAGTAGATATATCCTTATAAACAATGTCTTTGTAATCTTAGATTAAGAACTAGTTCAGACAAATGACAGTAACATAAAATACAACATATTCCCCGACTTCCTCATAGCTCTTATCTGCCAAAAGCAATTAAGAGTACTGCACCTTTGGGGAGTCATGAGGAAGGGAGGGAATGCTTGATGAGGTTATGACCCTTCCTCTGATAAAAAACAAAGATCCGACTCCATTCCACAAGAGACTGGATACCAAAAGCTATGATGCTTTCGATTTTCCCCTGGAATTGGTTCACTCTTAAGTCTTACCAGCAGGATCAGCATTACATTCAGAAGTGCAGATCGTTACATTCTTTAAAAAAGTAAAAATAATAATAACAATAAAAAAAATTTCAAAAGTTGATCTCTCAAAATCGGAATGAGTCTTTTGGTTGAGTTCCCCCTTTGATCTGAACAAGTCAACCCTGAATTCTGAGTTAAATGCCTCTGAGCAGGCATATCCTGTACTATCGTTACATGTAAATTTGCAGCAGAAATAACATTCATGAGCACTTGCTTTTATTGGGCCTAAACCAGCATTTTTCTTGCACTCTTCTGCCAGCTGGAGCCTGGGTGATCACTTTCAGTTCAAACACCTGTGCCCATGGCATATGACACCTGCTTGAGACCCCATTCCCACTAAATTCCCCTAAAGCTCAAAAAAGTCTTCAACTATGGGCACACATAATCCCTCCTTCAGAGCCTAAATGCAGGGAGTATTAGAGAAAAAACAGAGGCAAACACCCTCCATTGTACCAGGGTCTAACATCTTAGATGGTCTATACTATCTTAGTCTAGCCCAGTTTACTCCATTATACACTAATAGCAATATTGCTGTTGCTGAAGTACCTTGAATAAGAGTAACAAACCAAACTCAAAACAGATCAGAATTTATTTTCTTCTTGTAGGGAAGGCCTGCACCTGAAATGTAATCTGAAACAGCAAACTACCTGGCTCTTGGGTTAAAAAAAAAGAATACGAAGGCAGCTTTTTCAGGTATGATGTCTACAAGCTTCTCTTACCATGCAGAGTGTGGCTAAGCCAAAATTATTATTTCTTTACTTCTGTCTGATTCAACTTCCCTACACTACTACCTTTCTCTCAATATGGAACAGGAGAAAGCATTAACTTCTGCCATACTGCTTGTTCTCCTCCTATGATGGGATACTCTCAATTAACCAGTTGTCAGTGCAATCATATACTATTATAAAACCAGAAACCTGAGAAACAGAATACAATGGTTTTACAGATTTTCTTTTCCAGCCACCGCTATCAGGATTCTCTAGGATTACCTTTAATCCTGTAATCAGAAAGACCATTTCACAATGGCGGCTAAGAATTTACCAAAACCAAACTAAAATGATACCTTTTTTTGCCAAGGGAGTAAAGTTGAGTTAGTTCCATCATGGTAAAATGGAAATAGGCTCCTGTTTTGTTCATGCTGAATTGTAGAACGCACCGTGATATCAGCTTGCTTGAGGTGAAAAGATCCAACTGCCCACTAGGATTTCACATTGCGATCGCTATCGCAAATTAGCCATTGTCATTGAACAATTCCCTCCTTTTGAGCACTGAAAACACAGCCTTGGACATTTGATTAACAAATTCTGTCCTCCCATGCATAAACACAAGAAAAAGATTCCTTTGTAAAATGGCACAACAAAAGGTAACAAACCATATCACAGGCATAAGCACATCACTGCCACTCTTTCCGAGGTTAAATCACAGGCATCCAACGTGCCACCAGTAAGAAGAAACTTACATTCATGTGTATTATTAATTTGCTTACCAGCAACCTCACTGTTTACCTGACTATCTGTTCACTTCCCACGTATACTGGGAGAGGCTACAAAAACACATTTCAAGGGAAATTCCAAAGCTCAGGATAAATAAAGGATTAGTTGGTGGACACTGCTTTCAAGATAAGGAGCTATATGCCAGCAGTAAAGGCACCTGAGCTAATTAAGCCCTTCTAACCACAGAATGTTTACTCTGTACAAAAATTGGCTTCAGATGTTTTCAATGTGACACTAGCTGCAGAACAGCCAACAAAAGTACAACCTGTTTGCACAAAACAAAATGAAAACGGGATGACAAATAACCTTGTCTGGGTTTGAAACTCCAACTTGTTTGATTTCAGTATTAAGTTACTCAGTTATGAATGAGGGATGAAACAATGGTAGCCAGACTGAACATGCTCAATAAGCAAAAAAACCCTTTTAAACAGGATTATACCAACCACTGAGCAAATATTGTAAAAAAAATTAAAACCCACCAAAAACACACCTTAAAATCAGAGCTCCTGTTTGCTCTCCTTCAGACAGATTAGAGATTTGGAGAGCACAGATCATAATCATAGGCTTTATTTAGATATCATTGTACAAAGAATAAGCTAGTCTGGGCACTGCATTCTAAATACAACCAAGTAATTATACCAAATCATTGGTAAATACAATCCCAGGACTTTAAAAATTAGCACTTACTCTTGGAAAGCTCAGACATTCCTGGTGTATTTTACAGGCAAATCCATTTTTCTACGTCATTTTCCAATCCTTCAGGTAAGGATGGGGTCTCTGTTCATCCACTTTTAAGAGATGTAGTTTCAGAGGAAACCCCTAGATACTTTTTTATTCTTCTTGGTGTTTATGTGCACACTGACCCCTCCAAACGGGGACAGTTTAATCTGTCAGTAAAATGACACTTGCATTTCTCGTGCTCATGACACTGAGATTTTAAAATATTTTTTAAAGAGTATGTTTCATGCTTTTTGTTTTGGACTGTAATCTGCAGTTCAGCAGAGATCCTCCTGGATCCTAGAACCAGGATGCTTCTTCCCTTTAATTTGAGTGGAAGAGACCTGCGGGATCTTGAGAGCTGTAGTATCCAACTATCACAGTAAAAATATTTTTAAGATTATATTTGTGTACGATGACCATCTTCAGTAAATCCATAACCAAAGAGTAACTATCATTGTCATTTAATCTCTCAGCAAAATCTGCCAACATTTTGACAAGCTCATTGTGTTACAGTATGGGTGAAGCTTCATCTGAAAAACAGCCAGCCACTACACCTCAGCTTTCTGTCCTACTCAGAACTCACCCCCTCCCAGCTGCAAACAACTATCTCCTGTAACAAAACGAGCAGTAGGCATTAAAGAGGTTTACAGCAGTGGATAATTATTACTTTATAAAGGTATGATTGTCAGCAGCATCTTTTTTGCCTTAGGATAAGATCTGGGACTATAGGAACAAAGAAGGGTGGTAGGCAGAGGGAAACATTATTAAGTACTAACCATGGAGGAGGAAAAAAAAAGAGAAAATTCCCCTGAGATGACAGGTTGAATTCTTCCTTTCGGGTTGCCTAGAACACTGTCAAGTTCCTATCAAGTTCCTTAGGCAAGTCAGGGACTTGTTTAAGTATTACAGGCAAGGAAATAAACAGACCCAGATTTCAAAGTCTCGTCCCAGAGCCAACAAAAACGCCACTTTCCCTCTGCAAGCTGTGCCTGTTGCTCTGTGCAAAGCTATCAATTACATCCTTTCCCAACTTGGCATTAAAAGTATCAAATTGCCCTGGCTGGATGAGAAACAGCCCCTCATCTGCTTCAGAGGCAAAGTATGTTTTTATTACTTGAGTCCAGAAGTTCCATTATTTCATTAGCACAGAGTTAACACCAGAGAGATGGGAAAATGAGTTACAGTCACTTCTTCAGCATGCACGAAGCAGAGAATCTTACCAAGGCCTGCGTAATCTTGAATTAAGCCTTCACACTTAATAAAGTTGGGCAAATCCACTGCACAAAGTATGTTTTACCCTGCAAAGTATTTAAAACTAACATGGATGTTTAGCAGTAAGTGGGCTCAGGGGTGGCTGATCAGCTCGCATGCAAAAAACCCCCTCAAACGAAAAAAACCATTACATTCCTGCTCCAGAAACATTATGGTTTGCATGCTGGGTGAGAGCAGGCAGAGGTAAGTGAATATGTAACTAGACATAGGATGGAACTGTTCCTTCTTATGGTACTACTGATAAATCTGCTTAGCTTTATCATGAAATCATAGCTCTTTTCCTGCAAGGTGGAAATTTTAACTTGAGTACTTAGCAATGAGCATGCCAACCTCTCTTATATCTATGAATCCTTCATGAATGTAAAGTTACTCATTTGCTTAATGTCTTGTTCTGAGAACTTTGTAATACTGAGTCCAAATATGCTGCTTTCTGTTTCAATAAGCACTTTATGTTTTTTCTATGCTAATATTAGAATTGCTGCTATTGGCAGCACAGTTTACAAGAGGTGTTTCAAAACTAACTTATTTTGGTTTTTAAGCAGAGGAATGGCATTCAAATGTAAGCTTTCTAGACATTCCATTCCCACACCTGATTTAAACCCAAAATATTGCTAGAACATCTTGCCATGAAGATCTCAGAGTATCTTAAAGATCTCAGAGTATCTAGGTTAGTCACCTCCCCAGAACATACTAGTGTTTCAAAAGGGACATATTTTAAGCAGAAAATTAGCATTAAATGCAGCATCCTTAGAACTTTTAACTGTAACCTGTGCATCAGTTTATTTGCCACACTGGTAAATAAAACCAGTGAATCACTGTATATTTCAATTTCTATTGCATCAGGCTGTTAGACACTATACTGTTTTAAGTATCCCATACTGATAAAGAGGACTCTTGGCATTTTAGCAAGAGTAATCTCTCGGGAGAATCTGAAGAGGTGACAGGGATTTTTCAGTAATATAAGTCATAATTAGGACCAAGCCAACAAGCAAATCTGTGAGTCATTATTTTGATCTCCAAGTCACATGCACAACGTTAGTAGACATAATATGCAAAAACACACTCGAGTACTTAGAAGAAGCAAATAATATTGTGTGCACATACGTAGATAACTAAGCAAATATTCAGCATCATAGAAGAGGGTTTTTTGTGTTTCTGAAAACAGAGTTCTCTTATATGACTTTTAGGAAATCCTTCACTGATGACTTCTGAGCCTAAATTTCAACATCTCATGAGCATTTTCTCCTAAATTTGTCTCTAAACCAAGACAGTTATAAACAAATCCAGTTCACTTTTGAATGTTTCATAATGTTCTCCTAGTAGGAAAAAAAGAGGAAAGAAAAAAACCCACAAACCCTCAACATTCAGTGTTTTATTACACACAGGAACTAAACACGTATTTCCCATTTGTTCGGTAAGTAGGCCACAGATTTCTCTTTTTTAATTCTGAAACCCGTCCAAGTTAAAAATCTGAGCTCTTTCTCAAGCTTTGATTAGTGTTGAGATTTCAGTGGCACATATACAAAACCACCCTAGAGCCGTCCCTTGCATTTGTATTAATATTTGCAATAAAACACACACAAAGAAATGCATCTAGGTGAGAGAGACCAGCCCCCAGCTTCCTTCCAGTCAACTTAAGCAACGACACCTCTCGATCAGGAGGTGCTTCTTTGGCAAGGAGCTACAACAAACAATCCCAATCCTTCTCTCCTTTCTAACTTACAGCCAATCTGATTATCAGGGTTTTCAAGTACTCTGCCAAGGTACTGAGAAAAGATCACAGGATAAACTCTAACAGCCACAACTGTGTGATTTAAGAACGAAAGTGACTTTAAGTCATCAGTTCAGTACTGTTTCCTCTAATTACTGGATCATTTCCTATCTGGACATTTATAGTTTTTGATTATACAGCTGCTAAGATACCTGTGATCAGAGATGACTGCTATATTCAACAGCATCCAAAGTTCAAGGCAACAAAGTGAGCTCAAAGTAGCTTTTATCTTCCTTTCCGCTTAACCCTTCCAACACCCTGCACTATTATATGGTAATGGAAATTACTGCTTCTCTGCAAACTGACAAGACCAAGGTGGGCAGGAGAGAACATTACAAAAACCTCCCTCTGCATTTAAAAATTGTAAAAAGGGCTCTCTTATTTAGCAGTTTAGCAGAGTTTTACTCTGTAACCTGCAGTTCAATTCCAGACTTTTATAATCATTTTGGACCAGCTCAGAATTTAAACCAGGGATTGCTCCCTTTTCCCTACTAGAAAAAAAAAGAATAGAAAAGGAAAAAGAAAAAGGAAATAAATTAAAAGAGAGATTTAAAAAAAAAAAAAAAAGAAAAAAGAATGTGCATTAATTACAAGGTACTGACTGACCTGGATTAGCCTTTATTCCATGTCAGCAGAAAAGAATTCCTGACATCTGCATCAACTACAAGGACTGCTGTTCCAAGTGGATTTCTTGCGAGAAATAAATGAAAAAATCAACTTTTGGCTTGTTTCTGTGCCTCAGTTTAACCCTGTGTAGTCTATTAATGAGACAGTACC
This sequence comes from Oriolus oriolus, assembly GCA_013400235.1. NCBI lineage: Eukaryota > Metazoa > Chordata > Aves > Passeriformes > Corvidae > Oriolus > Oriolus oriolus. The sequence continues at coordinate 1,092,369 of VXBT01001432.1, read as the reverse complement.
TTTCTTAGAAAGTCTTTCAAGTTATTTTAGGAACACAGCAATATTCCATCTCATCAAGTTTCTGCCTGTCCACTAATTCCAAATGGCTGGGAGACCAGTTTTCCCCTATTTATAAATAATCCTAAGCATCTTAATCAAATGGGAATAGGGAAAAAATGCCTACTTCCAGACAAATAAAATGATGTGCAGGATTTCAATGCAGTCAAGCAGTAGCTCTTACATTTCAAAAAGAACATCCAAGCATTGTAAAGACTGCAAAATAAGGCATGAGAAACATGTGCTGTCAGAAATCCTACATCATAACAACAGGCAAAAGAAGCTCAATCTGTTCAATTTACGCAGGCAAGAGGTACCTGTCTGAGGGTCACAACCATTTCTTCAAACAAAAGTTTAATGGTGTAAGCTAAACACACAGGCATGTTCGGTCTAGAAACAGAATTGAACTGATGGCATAACTAGGGATAAAAATCTTTTTGTCATGATTGATTCTACAATATAGGTTCTTGCTTAAAAGACTAAATCTCTTTCTAAACAGCACGAGACAGCAGAAATAAACCCTTTGCAATTCAGGTCTTCAGCTTCCAAAGCCCACATTTTGCAGGGGATGGGCTCACACACCTCCTGCAGTACTTCCAGACATTAGAAACTTCTAAACACCTCTCCAACAGGTGCAGATTTATTCTTTTCATCAGGAAGTCCACATATTTTCCTCAGCTATAACAAAACTTATTTAAAGACAAAAATTCCCACTTCTCTTCATACACCAAATCCAATAGGTAATATGTGTATTGACAAGCAGAATTACTGCTGAAATCAGCGCTGGACTTGGAAGAAAGACCAATTAACACATACAATCAAACCATACAGTTTTGATTAGTTTTACTTTTATCATTTTAAATTTCAGCTTTATCCAAGGGACAGAACTATCAAAGGCATTCAAACACAGAAAGTCTCATATGTAATGGTTTTGCAGCTCTTCATAAACTCAAAGTTAAGACAACAAAGATGTCATCTCTGGAGGGACAGACTGTGCATTAAAGCCAGATGAAACACTTTGAAGCCAAGACCTGGAAGACACTGCTAATTTGAAAAAAGGTGGAAAAAAGTTAGTGATTTGCCAAGTGTTACTATACCTTGCTCAGTATAAAGAGCAAATATTCTGTAAAACTATGAAGTGTTTCAGATAAAATACATAGTAGCAGAACTTGCTTAAGTGGAAAATGTACTTCCAAACACATAACGTACTGGTAGAAAAATTATATCTGATGTATAAAATGAAATATCAATTAGTTGTGCTTCTTGACAGATTGTAAAAACAACTATAGGCTGAAATGTTTGAACTGGGATTTTCACATATCTTTACAAAGTAACAAACTAAGTCAGCCAAATACAGTACTTGAATACATCCAGACTTGAGGAAGCTTGCCAGAATGTCTAACTTGGCAGAAAAAGATTAAGCAGGATCAAGTCTGGTCAACAGGCAGTATTTTCAGCTCTACAAGACTCTGGGGGTTTTTTTGGTTGGTTGGTTGGTTGTTTTCTTAGTTTCCTGGTTCTTTTTTCCCCCTTTTTAATATGCATTCAATTTTAGAGGAATTTTAAAGGCTTAAACATGGAACCAAGAAGCCTCCCTGTATACAAGTGCTTACAAACACATTTGTTGGCTTATGTCAAAGGCAACTTGTATTTCTTTTCTTTAAATTTAAAAATTAAAAAAAGGAATAGACATAAAACCAGTATTTTCCCCCCCATACACTATCTTCAGTGTGATTTTTTCCTGCCCCGCAAGCTTCCCTCCTCCCCATGTTCTCTGTATTTCACATTAAAGATTTCCTGGTATGACATTATCAGTGTGGCCTTTCCAGCTCTTTTATTCACATGCAGAGAAGGGTGTGGGTAACTTATAAAAGTAGCTGTAAAGTAAATATGCCTATAAACTCTGACAATTTTATAAAAGGCAGTTATTTGTCTGAATTCAGAAGTGACAACAATGCAGTGACATTTTCCCACAATAGCTAAGTGCAAACCTGGTTTTGGGCATCGTACACTTCAGTCACAGCAGTAATTCCATGACTTTTAAATTTGTGAATTTAAAAAGCTTGTGCAATAAATTTTAGTCTTAGCAAGACTTGGATTTCCCTACCTCTCAAGGAAACGGTCCACAGAAGCCAGCTATCCAGACAGCCCAGCTATCTTCCAAAAAGGTGAAAATCTAAATACAGGCTCAGCACCCACAAAGAAGTGAAAAATTAAAAACCAAAACCCCAAAAACAACTCCAAAAAATCTTCATTTAAAAACACCACATTCTTAAAACACCAAGGAAATATATGAAGCTGAGTCAAATCCTGCCCATCAGGGCTCATAAAAAAAATTTACCTCTATCCAAAGTCTAAACCACTATCTTCAGGCTGTTCACAAAAAGGAGGGCTCAGCACTTAAAAATGTGTTGCAATTCTGGTGGTTTTGGCTCACTCTCCTGCACCCTGATTACACAAACACAGCCCCAGCTCGGGCCAGTGCCAGCTCTGATAGGGTTGTACCATTCCTCTCTGATGGCCAGGAGAGCTCAGCCTAGCACAGGGCACAGGAACACGTCTGGGACAGTTGGATTTAGACCACAAAACTACTCCAAAGGCATGATCTGAACCATATCCACATGTCTCCATCTGTCAGAAATATGTGTGGCAAAATGGGCTGGAGCTGCTGTATTAATAATGTGGATTCCAGCCGGCCTGAAGTGATGAGCAAGTTGTGGTCTGTGATGAATGCACAGCACCCATATATGATACAGAAGTTTAAGTCACAACAAAAGATTGCAGAGGCCCAGCTGTATATAGAATCAGTTGTTCTGATTCTAAATCAGAACAATTTAAAATCAGTTGTTCTGATTCTAAAGCAGAAAGTCTAGCTTTCTGACTCAACATAAAAGTTTCTGGAAGCAGGGTACAGACCAACCTCCCCAGACGCATAAAGCACTGTGAGTTCCCACTGCTGCTTCTCCAAATCAAATGAAGCTTGTCATGCCATCATGAGCCCTTTAGCTTTGGGAGTTGGCCAAAAAAACAGTACTCTCAGTACACCTGAAGCCTTGTAGAGCAGATAAACTCTACTGTTAGAAAACCTTAGGCATAAACATAAGACCTGTTCAAAAGCGATCAGCCCCTGTCACCCTGGCTGTGGCCAGATCTTGCAGTAAGAGCTGAAGAACTGTGACAAACACAGGAACTCGGGTTCTCAACAGCATGAGACTTCTTCACCACGTGAAATGCAGGCATTATTTTGCTTCAGCATTTCTCTTATGAAACACTTAAAATATTTCTGAGCACTTCATTAAATGCACAACATTGACAGGAAATATGCAACGAACCAAATATTTTTATTTGTAGATCCTAAAATTACCATTTCAAGATGTAACCTGAAACTTCAGTGCTGCAATACAACTCAGCCATACAGCTCCTTGCACCCACTGATTACTCCATAATTACCAGAACCCACCTCCTTCCAGGAGTGTAGCACAGTGCTCTTTTAAGACCAAAGTCTCAAGAAGTGGGGTCCAGGTATGTAAGAAGATGCAGGTGTGAGTTTTCTCCTTCAAGAGGTTGAAATGAGAGGGGTGGCAAGCAGCAGAACTAACCAATAACCTTTAATAACAAATATACAATTAGGACATTCTTCATTAATATTTCTGAGGAGAGAAATGAGCAACTAGTTCACTATAGACTTCACGCTCAAGAAAGTCATCTTTCTGTCACATGTCTCCTTTCTGTCACAAGGATTTCCTAGCTAGCAGCTGTCAGTGGAAAGGATGTTTAAATTAAAGGATCTTTAAATTCTTTGCCTGTTTCAGCAGGTCACAAAATATTTGTGTGGTGGGCAGCTTTGGGGCTCCTTCAATTTCCTATTTGAAATTTGCCAAATGCTTTAAGATTAGACCAGTGCCTCTAGTTAATACTGCCACTTCTTTGAAGGTGGAAAGCCTATGATCCTCAAAAATTTCAGACAGCCTTTAAACAAAAATAATGTATTTTACTATTACTCAGTTGTGAAAAAAAAGAATCACTAAAGACATGAGGAAAATTCCATTTATAGTTTTCATACTTACAGTGTGAAGAAGAAGGCTCTCTGTGTCTCATTTTGAGTGACTACAGAGCTCCTAGGGCTGGGATCTAACACTAAGACTCTCCACAGGGTAGGGATCCTAACTGGGCACAAACCTTGAATGCAGCTGTCTGCTTTTTGGGAGAGTTGTAGCAGAGTCTTATCTTCCTAAAGGATTTCCTGCTGCCTACAAACTGTATTCATATGGCAAAACCACAAAACATTCAAGGCAGGACATCCCATCTTTAGAAACACTGGCTTACTTTGGAAATGAGCAGACAGAACCATCTCCTGGCCAGACATCAGGCAAAATTCCCTAACAATTAGCCTCATACATAACTTGTTTCTTCCAATGTTGCTTTCCATTGTGAAACACACACCCTCTCAGGAGATAAGATTTAACCATGAACATGAAATTTTTATGCAGTGAAAAGTATAAATACATAAACTGATAACTACCCTTCTTAACAAACAGACACTGAGAGGAAGCATGTGGTTTATAACTATCTCGACAGAAAGCAGACATAACAGAACCCAAATAATTTGGATTGCCTGGCTTTCCTGAACCACAAGAGTCCAGATTTGCTAGGACAGAGGTTAAACTCAAATTCTTACCACCTTAATAATTTTTTTGGTCATTCCACCATTTGAAGCACAGGCTACATTGTGTGCATACAGGAAAACAAGTGTTTACTGCACCTGGAAGCTGTGTCCATTTTTAATTATTCTACAATATATATGTTGCAGGAGCCACTGCCAAGATGTAATGTAATTTATTTTAAGACCCACTCCACAAAACCCACAACTTAGAACAGATTTTTTTTTTCAAAGAATTTGGTAACTTTTCATGTCTTGAACTGCACAATTGGTTTTGCAGCATATTCTAAACAAGGAGACGACCAGAAACTAATGTGAATATAATTTAAAGAATTAAAGTATCCTATATGCTCTTTTGCCTGCACAACTAATGGATCTGGACACAGCACAGAAGCAGCCTCCCACCTTTCCTCCCTTTCCCTGCTCTCCTCAGCTTGCTGACTCTTCAAGAAGTTCACTTCAGGAGTTTGACATATCGCTTCAAAATTTTTTATTGCTCATAAAACATCAAAGTTACCTCCCCTTCTGGTTTATCAGCAAGCAGCATTCCCCCTCCTTTTTTAAGCTAAATAAAACTACAGGGAGTCAATTAAAAAAGCAAAACGTAACAACTAAGCTTTCCTCTGTATATATTAATCTCTCAAGTTTAAATTTAGGCTATTGAGGCCTCACAGCCCACTTCTAGTGTCAGTGGTGTAGTTTGAAACTACTGCTAGACATATAACTGGGTAATTAAACAACAGAAAAATAGTGATACTTACTACTAACAGGCTTACATTTGCTAACTACATAGCACCTGTCAAAATTCTTCAGAATCAAGTGGTCAGTAATGGGGGTACCTGTACTGCTGCAACTCAAACAGCAAAATGTCTTTGTATCTTTATTTTTACTACTTTGGATCTTTTGGTTTTAAGGATGTGGTCAGCACAAGATGAAAGAATGTAACCTTGACATTCTCATTTATCTTAAGAGTTGCAGCTCAGCTTTAACTGGTAGCAAGTAATCCATTTTTGTCTCTTAACCTTCCATGTCCTTTAAGTTGCTTTGGAAGACATATGGCTGGGGAGGAGGTAAAATCAATGAATCTGAAAACAGATTTCTGGCTTGTCACTTGAATAAAGCAGCAAGACAAAATATGGCAGAAATTCCAAAAGGGGGGGGAAAGCAGAGTTGTTGGGATGAAAGCTGATTTAAATTTAAGAAACTGTTGAAAGATTAAATGTTACTATTACTTACTTTCTGTAAATTAACCCTGTGCAGTTGCCAGCAATCTGATTTGTGTTTCCACACAATAACATAGAATATATGATAGTAAAGAAAAACACCTCAAATCACCACCACCACCACTAAAAAGAAACCCGAAACAAGCCATGATGAAAGTGGCAAAAGAAACTACTTTAAATCAGCATTTCTAACAGGACAATTGTCATTATAACTGTGTCTTTTTAGGCTGTTCCAATTGCTGCAGAATAGCAATTTAACACATAGTAGTTGCTTTAACAACAATAACTGTTCTGTCTGGTGACAAAGTCTTCCCATAAAGAAATCTCAAGAGAAGCAATGGTTCATTCCCAATCTAGAAAGAGAAGATGCAAAGCATGCTGCTAACATCCATAATCACAGAATAGTCCATTTATATTTTTACTCCAGGTCACACACAGCTAAGACTGCAGTATTACAGAGTGTAACTTCTGGTTGGGGCCTTCTCCAAAAAACTATTACAATACTCAAATTATTTTGAAAAAGAAAAAGATAATTTAAACCTGTAATAGCTTTTTTAGGATCAGCAGCACATTTCTGAGGTGGTAAGCAAGACAGATGACAAACATAACAAAAATTTTAAAATGCTATTTATGAAGGAGTGTTCAATCAATCATTTTTTTCAAGCATTTTATATACACAGCTAAGCTCAAAATAATTAATAAATTCAATAATTAGACACTGTTTATCATTGCTGCTAGGAAAAGGAATTTCTACACTTCAATACACAGAAAATTAGTATGCCACTTCATTCTTTTCTTTAGCAAGGAACCTTTGCTCCTCCAGGAATGTTTGAATTGTTTTAGATTTTTCTCAGCTTGGAAGATCAATTTAGAAATAAATTAATACCATTAGGATTCAGAAGGGTTTTAAAGAAACTAGCTGGTTTTCATCAAGATGCATCACATTTGACTGCTTCATGAAAGCCACATTTAGCCTCCCTATTTTGAACTACCCCAAACTGGTTATTTAATATGTGCACATTATGTGTAAAATGTGATACGCATAATTTTACATCACGTGCAATTTATTGATATAAAAGCAAAAAAATGCATCAAACTCAAGTGCTACACTTCTTAATTGCTTGAGAACTAATTCTTAGTTACCACTGAAAAACAAAAGTAAATGTTTGAAAATGGGGTCATTAATATTAAAAAAACCCTCCACAGTTTTCCAAACCTCAAGTTTAAGCAGTTCAGGCCACATAAACTTCTTATAATTTGTGGATGACTGTAACACTGATCTTTGGCAGGATACCAGCCAGTCAGGACACCAGGGAAAGTGCTCGGCATTTGAAGAACAAGTTATTCTACTTGTTAATAGACCAACCTTTGTAATCAGTGACTTAATCACCATTACATTACAGCAACTGCATCTTCACTTCTGATGAGGAACAGGCTTTACTATACTCAAACATTTCACAATGTCCAGAACAGTCTACCTCTTGCTGCCCTTCACTGCCCTAGATCAAGACAGACACCACCTCCTCCTCACTGAGCTGAGGAAGTTTGGAAGTCTGTCCAGTTTCAGCCTGTTGGCGACTGAGAAAGAAAGTGGGACCCAGCCAGCGTGCCTCAGTGACTAAGGCAGCTCATCAAAATGCTTTCAGGAAAACAGCCAGTTGATTCGAGGTTGTGGTTTCATGCCTCATGCGCTACCAGAGAACATGAGCTGTGCCGCACAGCACAGGGGCTGCACTCAGACTGGCCGTAGCAAAGCAGCCTGCTTCGGCTGTCGCTAGTGCTCAACTTCCGCAGAGCCGAGGCTCGCCCAGATGTCAAGAGTTGTGACAAGAGCCATTATGCGTTATGACAAGGGCCTACAACCCCTTTTTCAAAGCAAGATGTGCCACCCTCTTGCAGTGTGCATAGGGAGGCCAACAATTTAGCGAGGAGTCAGAAACGGAATATCCAATTTCATCACCCTTCCACTTCGTATTTCTCTCATTTCCAATCAGATTTCAAATCTACTTAGGCTTCATCACCTCCTTTTATAAACACTAGGGTTAAGAATTTCAGATATTGTCTTTATATACACACTTCCTCCTCCATCAAGGTATGATTTTGAGGGCATTAAAAGCTGCTGCAAAATAAGGCTATGAATAGTAACTAAGGAATAAAAACCTGGCACAGGAAGATTAAATTACAGGGGACAGTGAGAATATAAAAGGTATGTACTATGTTTTCCCCACCATTTTTCTAGCTTCCAACCATTTTCAGCTAAAGGCCTTTCCTTGGTTCAGCTTTTCTTGGAGCTGTCTTCTCTGGTCTCCCCTTCAACTCACGTGATTTTTTTAAAATTCACAATATCCTTTTGCAGGGAAGTCCACAATGCCCACCACCTTCTGTATAAATAGCCAAGGCCTTTTATGTTCCATCTCACCCACCCAGTGTCAGCACACAGATTTTTTTGGTGCCCATCTCAGCCCAGTGATGTACCATTAAGCCTACTAGTACACTAAGTGCGCTATTACCATAGTTGCCTAAAACTTCACATGCACATAAGATCTGAAAAAGCTTTAGATAAGATGATTCATTTTCCCATCTACTTCAGTGTTTCTTTAAAAGGTGTGTAGTAATAAAAAAGTATAACAACAACTTTTTCCATGAACATGACGCACTGAAAGCGCACACAGCACTGGGACAAAAGGCAGCACGCAGCACTTACCAACCTGTATGACCATACCCTGGCATTCCTGCCATGAAAGAATCAGCCTTAGCAAAATTTGGAGGTAGAAATACTGATGCTATTTTCTTCACTGCATTTGAAGGATATGATCCATTGGGCTGTGCTTGCACGTTCTTCCTGTGCAGTGTTGCGTATTACAGCAGAAATAGCACGCAAACGTAAGTCAGAGGAGTTACAAAACAGAATGAGTCTTATCATAAGCAGCAACAGAAACAGCTGGTAGGCTCCCACTAGTGCCATCAGGTACACAATGCAAGGAAAACCACTGCTTGTTGCTGTAGGATATTTTAGAATGACATAAATTTGTTGTCCACAGGGATTTGTCAGTAGCTGTTTATAAAGCCCAGGTGTAACATTCGTTTCCTTCAGGATGCAAGCGTGAACCATGAAGTCAGTAAGAGAGGATCCAGCTGTGGGAAGTCATGCCTCTTACTTAATGAAAAAGCTGGTGTGAGAAGAGGGACAGGAAGAAGACTTTGTGGGAGTTTAACTTCCTCATATCTTCTTCAAATACATCTACTTTCAAGGCACAGAAAAACAATCAGTCAAGCTGACTGGAGAACCTGAATAAAGGTTCCCACATCCATATAAATTTTCTAAGTATTTTGCATAAAACTACTGCTAAGGTAGCACTTTGATACCCCAAAAACCGTTGAGTCTGGGAGTTTTCCAAATAGATACTAAGGCAGACCTCATCTGGTTTCTTTGAAGCAAACCTACCTATGTTAATAATCGCTGTTCACAGGTATCATGACAAAAAATTAGTCCACTATCCATAGGATGAAACACTTGTGTCTCATGAAAAATATTCAGTATCATCACAATTTTGTTAAGCTATAAAAAGTTTTAATCCTAGAATAATTTGTAATGAAAAACATCAACAATCACTCCCCTAAAGTTTTGCAAATAAGTAACTGCTCAGCTCCAGATACCATCATGAGCAGCCACCGTGAATCACAGCGGCCTCTCTAAAGGTGAGAGGAGGAATTTGTGCAGTGGGTGGGGTACTCCTGTCACAGCCTTATTTCCAGTGGTTAACTATATTAGAAGTTTAAGAGTGACTTTTCAGCAAACACAAGCAGAACAAATGCTAATTCCTTTGCAAGCTAAAACAGAAATACACTCAATCCACTTCCTGGTATTGACACAGTACATTGTTCTAAATGCATCCATTGTAAATAGAATATAATAGCTTTGCCAAAGGAAAACAGTTTAGAAATAGTTATATGTGGATCATGGTAGGAGTTTTTTGTTTTAATTTGTTTGTCTACCACTCCTTGATAGCCACACAAGCTTCTTGAAAAATATTTTTCCCTGTGTGACATGCACACACTTCCATCTTTGCAACAACCAAATCTCCAGGTCCTGGGTTTTTTCTCCCGAAAGCACAAAGCAAGCATTGACATTTATAAATATAACTGTTGACTCTAAAAGGTTTAACAGAAGAGCTGGCAGAAAAGCAAATAGTCTGCCCACCCACTGGGGACCCTCGAGTCAAGGGCTAAGTTACAGTAACTTAATTACAGGAAACTCCTTTCTCAATTGTCTGCTCCTGTGTGCTCCGTGGCTTAACTGGAGTATATGGAGCAGTGGGTCAGGGGTAGGGAGGGGCACTGCTAGGTTAAAGCAACACTGGCTTTTTCAAAGGTTCCAGATAATCAGTTACTTGCCAACACTTTGCTCAACCCAACTTGACCCTGATAAACATAAGAGGTTAATTGTTAGAAATTTGTAACAACAAATACACCTTTTTCTTTTCTTTTAACCAATGACTGCAAGAATATTTCTTTGGGAAAATAATCAAGTAGTAATAAGATAATAAGATTTCTGGAAATAGTTACAAAAGTTCACATAAATGTTTATGCACATAAGGAGCACTGGTATTTTAATCATGAGAAATGAAACACCCACTTCTCAATTCTGACTCAGTCATACCAGCGAAACTTTTCTACATACCAGTTAGCTGTATAGATGCTAACTAAATAGAGATGTATATGATCAAAGACTGACTATGGAAGTTTATCCTGTAAATCCATGCTGCAGCAGCCACTGGCATATATGTCTGACAATTTTTTCCAGTAAACATTATCATAACATCTTTGAATGTATTTATGACAATAAACCAACAAAAACTCTCATTAACTTCCAGCACTAATGACTTCGTATCATTAGAATGTTTTATCTATAGTAGACTATTTTCATCAACACATATAAACAGGTCTCTTAAGCAAAGACTCATTGTTATTCATTAGTTCACCTTTTTTTTTTAATATCTAAAAATTAGTTTTGAAAGACCAATTAAAAACAAAGCATCCAGATTAAACCAAGTTTTGTTTTAGCAAACATTGCATTTGTTAAAGCACACACACAGAATCACTCAGAATATTCTGAGTTGGAAGAGACCCACAAGGATCACCAAGTCCAGCTCTTGTGTGAATGGGCCATACAGGGATCAAAGCTGTGACCTTGGCATTATCAGCATCCTGCTCTAACCAGCTGAGGAAGGGTATTTTATACAGACTCTGGAATAACTTCATGAGTTCTTATCGCAACAAAATACAATAACTGCAATTTGAAAATGAAGATTCAGAATAATCTCATCATTTTAGTGAGCTATATTTTATCATAGGCTTTTGCTTCAAGTGCACCCTTATTTATAAGGGTGACACACAACATGTGAATCAGAGAGAGCTCAGTCTTTAAAAGACTAGCTGCAATTGCTTCTCCTCTTGTGTTGAGAGTTCTCCCAGTAACATGCGTTAAGCCTTACAGTAAATTTTTAAAAGGCCTTCTGCAGTCAAGCATAATTTAATGCCCTTTACATGAAGAGAAATGCCTTTCTCTACTATTATTGATACACTTCTCGAAATTATTATTGCAACGTGTTTCTCCATGCCTTTCAAATGCCAAAACTGAGGTTCAAAATCCACTAAAATATTTAAAACTAAATTTTGAGACGTCTGTCTTCAGGCATAGAACAAACCAGCCTGAGTAGTAAGCTTTAGTCAAACTAAAACACCCATTTTAATTAATATAGCTCTTGTGTGAGGATCTAGGAAGCAAGGATATACAAGAGCTACTATAGTTTTTACACTATACTGTCAGAAACACTTCACAATCTTCACATGAAAGAGCAATTTTTTATAAAATATTTTAATGACACATCCAGCAGTGATTCTGAGGAAAGGATCAAATTTGCAGGATTACAATTGTTTTCAAAGAATGAATTTTCCCTGAAACCAAGTACCAAACCTTCAGATGTGAGAATTTAAAATTAACAGGCCTTGAGAAGAAACAAAATGGTCTGACTGCGCATTTCAAGATTCCACTGATTTAGTGAAAATCACACAGACAATTCCTCCTTGTATCAATCATCCCACACCTTAAATGTCAGCTTTGGTTTTGTGAGACTCAAGTATCCCATACAAAAACCTGGCTTCAGTTAACAAGATCTCTTTAGCAAATGGGACAAAACATCTTCTCCAACACTGAAATCCTAGCAGTGCACTGGTCCTCCCCCCTTATTATGTATTTTAGTACTATCATGGATGATGGGCTAGAGAGAGATGGAGAGCTTTTACAAAAATACATGAAAATTTCCTGCTATCTAGATAAACATGCACATATAATACTAATTCAGCTCTCCCTTAAATTTAAGGCCAGTAAGAGAAACTCAGTTTTTAAGTTAAAAAAATTCTTCACAGAATCCCAATGCTTCTTTTTATTTTTTTCAACAGTCAGAAAAATGTAAGAAAACTACTAACCTTCACTTCTGGGCACAGGCTCTGTAGCACCCGGTGTTTTATCTGGCATCTCTGCAGACACAGGCTTAGTAAAACCTAATGGACACGAAGCAAAGAAAGAGTTCTCCATCAAAATCAGCACATTTCAGTAAGGCACTCCCCTGCTCCATGGCCCCTGTGAAGGATGAGTTTTCAGCTTTCATCATTTCTCTGTTTGTGTGCAAGAAGTGTAAACAGACAAAACTCTTTCAGGATTAACTGCAATACCATTCAGTAGACTCTCAGCTGGATGTACTATCAGGTAGGAAGGCACAAAAGGACTCTCTCATACCTGAAAGCACTAATCACATCTGGTGAACTTCTGTCTTAGATTTCATACATTTTTCTCTTTTAGTTAATTTCTAGTGAGAGGTCTATGAACTGGGATGGAAGAGCAGCTTACACTCAGGTACTGCTGAAGCTAACCATGGAGTGACCATCCAGAGGGTCACATCAGCCTGCATCAAACAGAAAATCCCGCTAACTAAAAGCTTTACTACACTGTAGAGAACCAGTATTTCTTCCAGCACAGCAGTGGGCAGAGAAGAAAAGGCTTCTCAGGAAAGCAGTGAACACATCTGCTCTTACAGCAACCTTATGTACCCTCTGTGGTACTGGCTGATGGTCAACGTGTGGCCACCACATAGTGACTGGGATTTTGTATCCTCCTTTTCAGCACCTTTGAGTATTTTCCCATCACCAGCAACGCTGACACCCCATTTTACATAATGAAAGCCTCAAGAGCAGGTAAGATGCACCAAGAAAAGACAAATCAGAACAAGGAGAATTCTCTGCCTGAAGGAGTTTGTGTGCCAAGTGGGACAGGGACTTCACCTCAGCTGACAATTCACACAGCTCAGTGCTGTGTACAGCACTGTACAGAGTGCACAGCACTGGAAGTATTCACAGTACAGCCTTAATTCCTAAGAAAGGAATCTTCTAGTTTCTATCAGCACAGAAGCAAGGAGCTGATTTGGCGTGCAGATTTCAAGACAGCCATCAGACCCAGAGTTATGGGAGACCTCCCCAGATAACCCCGCAGCAGAACTGAGACCAAACTCCAACAAATGGCCCTTTTCCCCTCCCTTCTTAAATTATTTTGCTTTCAAATTCATATAGCTTATTTTGAATCCTATCCTCAGACATAAAATGAAAACATTTCTGCCCCAGTGTCCAAAAAAGAGCTTAGGTTGACATTACAACCAAACTATACAAAATTTGTACGATTTCTTAAGCAGTTTAAGTCACAAAATAGTATTTCAGGTGTGTTTTCCAGGGTAAGTGTATTTGTCATATTTAATTCACAAATATATAAAATACTTAGAAACATTAGACACGTGACACTACAATCCACTAGCACACCTTAGTATGGAAATTAATTTCTATTTAGCTGATGGAAATTCTACTACATATGACTTCCTAGATCAGCCAGTTCATCTCTACTCAAGGTAAAATCCACCCCATCTTACTCAGGAATTACTTTGTCCTTAACACAGATGTTTTATCCACGCAACAGTACATATACTGAAGATTGTGAGCTAGCTAAACATCTTCTCTAATTCCCCCAAATTAATAGCTGTAACACTTATCCACCTGAAGGTCTGGGTTTATGAGTTCATAAACCACAGCTGGACAGTGCCACACACTGCACAAACAAGTGTGCCCACAACAGCGCTTTAAACAACTATAAACACCTAGGGGTCTTCAAACTCCTTTATAAATCTGCTGTGAAACAAAACCCACTCTCCAAAAGACAATTTAAAAAAATTAATTTGTTCTTCAAACAGATTACTTGAATTTAATTATCTATGTTTATCATCACTAAACAGTTGGCTAGAATAAATACACCAACTAATTCTAAAACTTTGCAAGCTCATGTCTAACCCTCTGCATTCAATGATCTACTACATATTCTCTGAACACTGCAACAGTTTATAAAACAAATTCCAGTTATCCAGTGATTTACTAGTAAGGTTGATAGGAACTAGTTAACCACACAATGTATTTGAAACAAGAAATTTCATCAGTAAGTACTATATTTACTTGTTGTGATTAATTTTAAAATACAAGAAATATTTTCTGTAAACTTCACATTTTAAATAAATCATTTCATATCACTCATTCAGAAAACAATATGTTTAAAATGGAAAACCATGGATATATGCATATCTATTTTCTGGTTTTGGTTGGTTGGAGTTGCATAGACTTGAAATAAATATGTAAGTAAACTTCACCATGAAAATGCTCACGGAGTCACTCACTGACATGTTAATGACAAAACAAAAAATAAAATCAGTAGTCTCAGAAATAATTTTGGGCTTCTTTACCGACTTTTGTAGAAGTGCTAAATACAAGCAAGAAAAAAAGACTTCTTTTCTTGCCTCTTCTGCCCTGATCTTTATTTACAAAAGTCCAATTTTTTTCTTGTCTAAAGTAGGCCAGCCTTTTCTACTTGGCCTTCTAAGGAAGTGATAGCCTTGCTTTTCTGTTATCAAAACTCAATACCAGAAAGTAATTTTACTGCAAGTAAGACACGCCCCAACAGTCATTTCTCCAAATTTAATAGAGTTCCTGTGCTTATCCCTCACTATGGAGCATGACCTATCATTCCCAGCACGAAAGCAAGTGGGATTCAAATGGGCGTTGAATGACCTTGTCATTTTTAATAATGGAACAGTAACTTGAAAGCTGGATCATTCAATTACTGCACACAAACCAAGGTATTTATTGAACAGGTTCAGACCTGCCACAGCTACAACAAATCTGTTTCAAGAGCTCATTTGGATAATCCACAGCAATTTTTAAAAATAAAGTCCCACTGATGGTTTTCTACAGACTTACCAGTTTAGCAGCTCTGCATTACAAAAAGTGATAGCAAGGGTGGCTTAATGCAGTTACAACAGGTTGAAGAAAGTCAGCCTCTGTGCCTAGAAAAGTGCATCTTCAGAACAGTGTCTAGAAACTCTCAGACCTCCAAGATCCCTGAGTCCAGCTGTTAAACTGACGCTGCCAAGTCCACCCCTAAACCATGTCCCTAAGTGTCACATCTATGTGTCTTTTAAATATCTCCAAGGATGGTGATTCCACCTCTTCCCTGGGCAGCCTGTTTCAATGCTTGAAAAACCCTTTCCACGAAGAATTTTTTCCCAGATATTCTTGTCACTGTCTGTAATGGTTTTCAGTAATGAAACAGTCTGAAATTTGTTGCTGTTTTTTCTAAATCTTACAGGAGATTAGTTGTACCAGAACAGTACAACCAGGTGCAAACACAACACAGTCTTCAACATTTTTGCAATTCATTGTCAATTAAAAACATTACTTCTAAAAACTGAGGTCCAGTAACATGGCACAGAACAGCATTTTATAACTTCTTTAAAAAGTACACAAATCCATGTATTTTAAAATCTAAAAAGTATGCTTTTCCCCTTCTGTCTCATTAAAGCAAACCAGTTCCATGCTATTGCTAGAAATTGGAGGATATACTAAAAAACTTAAAAAAAAAGAAATACAGAACTCTGCTGTTGTTTTCTGTAACACACCAAGTTTTGAATTATTGAAAAAACAGTAACCAACGTTGAGCACTCCTTTATTTATAAATAAAGTTCCTCCTTTTAATCTAGGAAGGAAATCTCTGACAAATACTATTCATCAGACTAGGAAACTAAATCTCTCTCTCTGCAGTAAGGCCAAGCTGGACTTATGTAAAATCCAGCAGAAAAGCAGCATTTGGGGTACAAGCTTGCTAGTATATGTAAAAGGAAGTAATGCTTGCTCACTTTCTATACAAATAATTTCCACTTATCCGGACAATCTTATTAGTAGCAGTATCCCAAAGTCTGCAATAATTTCAAGATAATCAAATTAAGTACCTTATAAAACCATTCCTGTTAGACCCTTCCAAATACTCTTGCAATATAATTACTGAAATAGTTTGAACTGCCTCCGAATCTCAGGCTCAGCTATTCTAGTAGCCCATGGGGTACCTTGTACTTTTTAATTCATCAGTCAAAACTGCTACCTATTGCTTAGAGCATTTTTTCACAGAACATCCTAGTAAGAGAACTTGAAATACATATGCATTGATGGTTTATGAATAAACACAGCTATACTGTTTACATTTCTCAGTTAAGCAAAACTCTAACAGCAACCAAAAACATTCAGATATATGACCACGCATTTTCATGGGCCACAATCAGCTAAGGCCACCCAAACAGGCAGACTGGGAGGTCCTAGTTCAAGAAATTTTTTGTTCTTTCCAGTAGATTGATTTGCCTTTAAAATCCTGAGCTGCTAAAAACTGCAAATCAGCTTTAACGTTATGAAAAACATAAGATCCTTTAAACACAGCATCTAAACCAATAGTGTGTTACAGGTGAATTAGTAAAACATTCAAATTTATAACACGTGTGGCTAAAAAATACTTCTAAAAAGCATGCTCACAAAAAATAGGGATTACTTGTGTTTCACAGACAAATATATTCCTAGTCTCTTTAATTAACTGTACTTTGCAAAAAAAAACCCCAAAATAAAACCCAGAAAAAGGAAAACCATCAATAAGGGTTTTATTTATCCATTTATTCAAAATCACTGTTAATCTATGCATCACGATTTTCACTTTTAAAGTTTCATGGACAAATGTTCATTGGAGAGAAGACTTCTGTTCCACTTTTGTTCTTTTGGCAATTTATTGCTGCATTCTCAAAAAAGCATCAAGCAGCTTGAAAGAGACTATTGTTCGTCATAGGACTGTTTGCAGTTGTAACTATGGAGTCCAACTATGTATTTACGTTGAACAACAATCATCACTAACCAAAATCTAACCTGAACCTCCTCCTCTGTGTCAAACCCCCGGGCCCTAGTCTTCATCTGTTCCAAATAGCTGGAAGTGATAATATTTAAGAAAGTTGCTTGGATTTCTTCAAAAACTTGTCAAATATAGTCACTTGTCAATGACAGACACTGCATTTCTCCCCCACCTTTCATAGGCACCATCAGCATCAATATTATGATTCTGCTGTGGCCACTTTATTCACAATCAAAACACATGTTCCCTTACAATACTATATTACAATTTTAAATGCAGCCTTTTACAGATTAAACAGTCAGTGCTTTATAGACACAGATCAATACATGTAAAACAACTGAAGTCCTGAAGTTCTACATTACATACTGTGCTGTTAACAGAAAAGCTATTTGCTCGTTTATTTTTAAAGAGTATTTGGAGGAGTTCTTCTTGCTGCAATCAAAAAAAAAAAAGGTGCAAGAGATAGAAAGAAAATAGATATTAGTAGGTTTTTTGCCATGAAATATTTTGTAAACAAATAAGGACAATTGGATGCTCAGAAACAGCCTGCACAGACAGCCACCCTTCTTAGATACATGGTATTGGATGTTGCATTTCTGAATGCAAAACAACTCACAGAACCCCAAAATCAGCACTCACATTCTCAGGTTTCAGGATGAACTCCAAACTCCTGGCTATGGTAAAATTCATACTCACATCAACACACTCAGACTTCAACATTTGGCTGTTAAACACTGCTTATTATCTTTGCTAGAGAATAAGGACATCTGTCCCTGATCTAGTTTTTGCCAGTTGTTTGCCTACAAAATGCCTTCTGGAGCAGATGCATTGCTGTTCTGAACCCCACGGGAATAGCTTTGATCTCAGGTCACATAAACCATAAAAGCAAGTTTATATGCTAACACTCACACAGTTCTTTCACATGAACCAAGAAGTGACACTGCAAGAAACCCTAAATAACATCCACCTAATGGATAGCAGTTATGAGGACATAAACTAAGCCTCATTTCCGCTCCTATTCACCACCACTCCTCAGCCTTCCTAAGTAATATGGCAATACCTGTTTAAGATTCAAGCATTATTTCAAGTTAATAGTTATTCTTTCAAAATTGCACAGAATTCTAATGGCTCCTATCATACCCTGCCAGGAGCACTCTGGATGTGGCGTGAGTTACAGCTTCCCTTGTCCAACAACCCTCTCCTTCAAAGTCCTACAAAAATCTTCCAGTCTTTTTCCCCCTGCACATCAACACATACCAAAATGTTCCAGCTTTGGGGGTTTTGTTGGAGTTCGGGTTTTGTGGGGTTTTTTTGGTAAGATGCTACAAATTTTGCTGATTTTCCCCAACCAGCTCACCCTTTCCCTTTCTTTTCCACAGAAAGGCAGTAACAGTGGCACTTAAGACAAATGCAGCAAGAGGTGAGCTGGTCCAAACAAGACCCTCTGATCTATATTGGCAAGAAGGAGCAAAACCCCTTTTACACATTTCCCCTTTGATGAAAGTCACAGTAACATCACTCTCTCCTGCCTATTTCTTCAAAACATATTTAATCTACAGCATCCTCTGCCTAGTTTCTGGAGCTAATCATCCATGCTGCGGCTGCAATCCAAAATACATAACTTTTTGCCAGCAGGCGAAGACCAAATCACAGAATCCCTCTGTCACTTTCATTCTGGCTTACTGTAACTCACCACGTTTGAATGTGCAAAGCATCACCAATGTTCCAATGTAAGGAATGAGATGTCTGGCTCCTCTGTGGTTTAACTGCTACGTGTATGTCTTCTCTCTCGTCCCGTCTCTCCAATAGTTCTGAATCCATTCCCAGTACTATTCCAAGGTTTTGGTCATGGTTTTCCAAACCCCACTAAAAGATCAAGTTCTGCAGCTAATCACCATGTTTCAGCCTGCGAGGCAGGACAGTGTAGTTTCAACAAAGTAACACCGGATGAGAGGTCTGGGAGAGAATGTGACACAATATTTTCTCCTTCAAACTTTGTATAGAACTTCTTGAAAAGATGAGCCGCACTCAACCTTTGGTCTGTGTCCAACCACGTTGCAAGGCTCCTTACTTAAAACAGCATATGCTGCTCCTATGCCAAGTGAAACAAAGAGGAAAACTCCCCACAGGGTCTTGTGGGAGGAGGAAGAGGGATCAAAACCTTGACTGATACTCCTCAAACACCCTTGTGAAGCATATGCTCAAAGCCTAAGCAGAAAGACATCAGCTTTAATTGTTGAAATGCATGTATTTCCTGCCTGTATGTATTAACTCTGCTGATCACAGCAGTTTCTCAGCTCAGCAGAAGTGCTGTCTTTCAAACTGAAGTCATTTCAGTGCAGTTTATAGGAAATTCTTTAGTATAATTAACCACTGCTCTTTCTCTTTCTGTAAAAATGAACCGTTAATGAGTATTTCTGCAAATACTTTTTAGCTTGTACACGCAGCTTTGCTCGAGACGGCATGTAACCACGCTGCGCTAGAGAAAGCTGACAGAAAACAACCCAACGCCTCCCTCTGTGGCGCTGGGAAATCGCGACAGCGCTTTCGCAGGATGCTGCCTCTCGGAGCCGTAAGGCACCGGTTCCAGCAGAGCTCCCGCAGGTGGCACTCGCTGCTGCTCCGCGTGGTGCCACACGCTGCTCCACTGGCAGACAAAAATGAGTGCTTGCAGCAGAATCTGTCTCTCCCTCCTGGTCAGCGTATCGGGCGAGGGCTAAAAATCCTTCTGAACTGTCGTGCTTATCACTCGAGTCTGGATTAGGGGTTGGGTAGCCTGACAGCTAAGATGCTATCCCACCTTTTGCTTATTTCAAAACTCCCTCTAACCAGAATGAACAGAATTATCTTGAAAAGCACTGGGCATTTTTCAAATAATATACACATATTGCTTCTCTCATGCCTTTGTACAGTGCAGTTAATATCAGCAGCTCTTCCAGGTTTTCACTGAAGTTAAATAACCCCACACGAACAAAGAAAAAAAATCCATCAAAAGATCATGTTTCACTCACATACAGAAGGTCTGTCACTTCAGACACCTTCCTTTGAATCTAAGCTTGAGAAAACAGACAGACTTAGGTAAAGTGGCTCAGCACAGGACACGCCTGATATATACTGATGAAAACCAAGGAAAAGCAGGATAAGCAGGTCAGTCCCAAGACATTCAGGGACTTAGAGGCAAGTCTCAGCACAGTCCGTTGTGAGTACAGCAGTAGCAAGTCACAGCTGCCAAGAACAGCTATCGTTATCACAAAATACTGTTGTCATCTACTCAAAGAAATCTGCTACTCAACAAGCATACAGTGAAGCACACAATGTATTCTACACAAAGCATTTTCTCAGCAAATGAAGAGCCCCATGAAATGCATTACATGTAGCTCCTTTGCAAAAACCAACCAACAGCATAGTTTTCTTTACTGACGTTTAGAAAGATAGAGATAAAATCTCTACCCTTACATTGTTTTCTGACTTCATTTTTAAGATAATACTACTTCTACTGTTAAGTGCTAATTAGGGCCACACAAAGAAAACTGAATTTGAAACAAACCCATTTGAAAACAAAATCAAATGCCTCCATACAGACAATAATACACATTTCAACATTTTCTTTATTACAAGAGCTTATCTCCAATACCATTAATTTGTGACTCTTCAGTAATGCATACACCAAGTGCATAAAGAGCACAAAAAGCACTGTGCATGCATACCAGCTACAGCACTAAAGAGACTACAGGATTTTAGGGTGCAAGTCCTCACATTGTGATAAGAGCCAAACCCACAGCCAGAGCCCTGACAGTTGCCAAAAAAAGAATACATGACTTTCCCTTCAACAAATTCTCTGATACTGTTAGAATTTACACAGTCATTTTATCATGTCATCTGAAATATAGTCTCTGAATACTGGGTTTACAGCTGCACTTCTGCCTTGCTCACCATTCACCCCTCCAACTCCACACTCCAGGTAAGTGTTCAGACCTCATGGGAAAAAAAAGTTTAAAGTATTTTTTTAAAATCTACATTAGGTATTTTGACTGGTCACTCGCATCGCCTCTTCTTGCATCTTTCTCAAGAGAAAATACAACTACAAATGCATTAGGTCTTGTTTTGTTGAATAAAGTCCAGATGAGGGCCATCAAGTTGATAAGAGGGATGGAGCACCTCTCCTAGGAGGAAAGGCTGAGACAATTGTGGTTGTTCAGCCTGGAGAAGAGGAGGCTTCAGTGTGACCTGACTGCAGCCTTCCAGTACCTGAAGGGAGCCTATGAGAAAACTGGAGACAGATTTTTTTACAAGAGCATGTAGTGACAGGACAGGAGAAGAATGGCTTCAAACTGAAAGAGAATAGTTTTACATGAAATATGAGGAAAAAAATTCTTTACTGTGGGTGGCGAGGCACTGGAAGGAGTTGCCCTGAGAAGTGGCAAATGCCCCATCCCTGGAAGTGTTCAAGGCCAGGTTAAATGGAGCTCTGAGCAACCTGGTCTTGTGGAAGGTGTCTCTGCCCATGGCAGGGAGGTTGGAACTAGATGATCTCTAAAATGTCTTCCAACCAAAGCCATTCAATGATTTCCTTCTAGTGAGGTGCAGAGCCTAAACCTCACTACTGGGCCAAAAGTTCTGGCTTAATAAATGAATTAAAAAAAAAATCCAAAACATTCCAGAGCTAGACGTGAACCTGTCAAACTTCTTCAGCAGCAGAGATTACTTTATAGTGCACATGGTTAAGAAAAGGAAACTGAAGAAGGAAGAATTTCAGCATTGTTTATCTCAGAATTACTCAAATTCCTTTCAAATCTCTGAACTTTCCTACAATTAGGAGAGATGCTGATTTGGCTAATAAACAATCAGAGAGATGCACACATACAAGAGTCTCTCTTTAGTCTTTTTCATAGTCAAATCTCTGGTGCTCAGCAACTACAGTTTTAAGATTCCTGTTTAAGGACAAGGGCTGCTGCTGCTGCTGTTCCACACCGCTCACAGATATTAAAAACACCAAACAAGAGCAATAAACCAGCTAGTGTCCTAACAGTCAAATTGTATTCCTATTTCTCTCTTATACAAGAAAAAACAAGCAAAATAAACAAACAAAAACCCCACCAGACTTGCATCTGGCATATATAGTAAAGAGCCCCTGGTACCTGCTTTTATAGGCTGTAAGCATCCTCCAAATTGTTTTTCTATTAGAGAGGTTGTGTAGCACTAAAAAGACACTTCTCTTTTTGCGAGGTGCCTGTGCTTGGGGTATCACTAAATGTCATCTTGGAGAAGACCACTGATGTTCAAATTCATCATTTCACCATAGGCTCATGAAGTGGAAGAAATAAAATCAAAACAGGCTGCAAGGAACCAAAGCTGTTGTTGGAGCACATGGAATCCAATTACAGCAAACAACCAAAATAACAGTGAAAATAAACTACAATATGCAAATCCAGCCCTACGTGCTGAATAAATATTGCAGTGATGGATAACATACCAATGAATTCCAATAGGTCTGAAGAACTGGATCTAACAATGGTAGAAACAATCTTACCTTGTCTGCAGGCATTTCACCCTCTGACACTTCCTTTTTGCATTTCCATTTCTGTTTCAGGAAATTTCTTGACACCCAACTAAAGTTCACTAACTTTGTCACACTTACTCATCAGAAGAAAGGAAACAACCTTGCCATCTGCTCGGTAAGGACATCAGGCTCTATCTACTACGCAGGGTAGTTTCTCTTGAAATCACAGGACTGTGATAACAATGAAGGTTTTTCTGGGGCTTGTTTTGTTTTAAATTAAAACTTTATAGCCCTCCTACAGAGAAATTCCTGATATTTAAGGTCAGTGAAAAGCTATAGTCTATGGGAAGAATGAAATTTGTATGTATTTTAACTCTGTGTAGGGCCAAAGTCAAGGCACTGAGATAGGCAATGACATCTTCCTCAACTCACATAACCAGCATGCAGCGTAAATCCTGACAAATTGACAGAGATAAGGTGCATCCAAAAGCAAATACTCAAAGAGTACAGAACAGCCCAATGCTTTTCAAGAGTATAAATACAAAAAAAGTCCTATTCAAAGTCAGCTGTTTCAGGGGTATTTCTTCTCGGCACATAAACACGTTTCTGAAAGCTCCCTAAAAAAAAACAAACAAAAAACCACCAAACCAAAAAACAATGAACCACAAAGTGCTGCTTTGCACCAAATTAAAATCACAAATTTATTATCTCGTGTGCATATTTTTTCAAAGCACAGCTATTTTTCTTCCAGTTTGGCTAACAGCAGAGAAATTAGTATGCATCAACTCCCGTTAGGCTGATACACCTCTTCTGTAAAATACTTGTAATATGCTTGGATTCACTGTGTATTTTCAAAGAAATAACTTCAGACCTCATTGTAGAAGAAAACCACAAGAACTTTCAGAATAAGGTCATACTGATGAAAGACAAAAATGTCAGCACTGTCCAGAAAGTCCATTTACTTTTTAAAAAATTTTCCTAAACAATGTTAATTCCAAGTAAAGAAGAGAGGATGATATTTTCCTCCTCAACTGTAAACTCTTTTGGAGAGCTAAAGAGGGGGCGGGGGGGCAGGGGGGGAAGATACAGAAGAATGTTTGGTTTGGCATTGCTGACAAGGGGAATGTTCAAGAAGGGGAAGCCTACTTAAAACCAGAATAATGGATAATTATTGCTTTATATGTAGATCCTTCACTAGTTTTGTCTCCATAACACACAGTGACACCATTGCATTTATAAGGAAAGACTCAGATATGGATTCACTGTGAGGAGAATGGGCTCCTACAAAGCTCATTTGTGTGTTTCCTTCAACTGCAATTGCCTGAGTAGGACATTACTGCTGAAATTAGAGGTTTAGACATGGACTTTATAATTATTAGACAAGTAATACTCAGTTGGCTTTTCCAGAAACTGTCATTTGAGTGGCTAGCCAAAGTACAGCCATGCATAACAAAGCTACTTACGCATGCCCTCTGAAACACGTTTGTTGGGGTTTTTCTACCCACAGCCATCAGAAAAAGTCCACCTAACTTTCTGAATAGAGTACAGTATCATTAATGAAAATTCTGGGGTTTTGTTTTCATCACAGAGTATGTAACATTAGGGAACAACACAGCAAATAACATAAAAGAGTCAACAGTTAAAGCTTTCTGAGCCCTGACATGTCCCAGGCTCCGAACGCCGCCAAACCTGGCAGCCCCCCAAGCCTGGCTCAGCTGACTGTAGGACCCCTTCACATCCCTCCAGCTTTTCCTTCTCCCTGCTTTGAGAATACATACATCTGTGTGTATATATGTATACATATTTATATACACACTGTGTACACATGTTAAAAAAGAGGAAATTAATAACAGGCAAGCCAACAGCACCGTGTACATTCCCTTGCAATTTATCCAAATGAATGGCCTCATAACTCAGATTGGGACATTTCCTGTAAAAACACTCCACTATTTAATCAAGCCACTCCAGAGTGCAACTGTTGAAGCGTGGCTTGCAAACAACACTCTTTCTAGAGCCAGAGTTTGCACTTATCTACAGAACACTCTAACTAGTTGGGATGGAGGAGCCAGAGCCCTCTCACTGTATATTAGCTTTGAAAAGCATATCCCCAGCTCAGAGTTCTGTAACTGCAAGCATAGTCCAATTGGCTTTTTGGCACTGCATATGCAGAGCACAGAGAAACTACAGTTTCATATTACATTCATGCTTAATCTCTGACAGAAGTCATGCATATATATATTCATTAAATATATTCATTATAAAGAATAAGGAATATTAGATGAAATAGGACTAGAAATGGAAAGGAAATTATTTCATTCACCCATGATCAACACATGTATAAAGTCTAGGAGACTAAAACTGGTAAAAGGGAAACCACTCAGGGTAACAATCTTTAACCTGCCAGAATTTCCAAAGGAATCTGAATGACCATTTTGACGGAAGCAGGTGACAAGTTGTTGAATAAACATTTCTTTTGGGTTAAACTGCAGTATTTTCTAGACGTGGAAACTCCTTCTATATAAATAGATAAAGCTTCGTATCTCCACTATTCTTTCTCAAAAGAGCTGGATTTCTTAGCAAACACTGAATCACCAAATGCAGACCTTCACCTGCCCCTGACCAAAATACTACTTCCATTCAGAAAAAACACATGGGGAAAAAATAACATGACTAACAAATATTATAGCTGGAAAGGTGATTTCCTTCAGCTGAGTGTTTTTCTCCTTTCTACATCAGTCTGAGAGACATGGTTTGATCAATCAGTTATTTATAAGTAATTCTCAACAACTACATGGAGTCTGAGCCATTGTGCACTTTGATACTTCATTCACCTTCTCAGAAAATAAAATAAATAAATAACAGACTTATCTTTCAAACGCAGAAACAAAGGAATACCTATTTTGTACTAAAATAACATAAAATCCAACTACAGGAATATCACTGAAAGCTCCAGAAGAACCTATTTTTAAGAAAACAGCTTTATATTTCATTGATCATTTGATCTAATACTGGAAACCAACAAAAATAAGGACAGGGTGTGAGCAGGACTCTCTAAATAGGTTTGATTAAAGTAAATATTCAAAGGGATATTACTCAAGTCAGTACCAAGAGCTTCAGCCAGTTTCCAAAGGCTTTTGAATTTCAGAGCTAAGCCCAGTGAATTCAGATGAAAGTTCCTTTTCTTCCACTCTTAAGGGAAGAAATAACTTATGTGAACTTTCTGCAAAACAGCCTTCTGAGTTTAGTAATTGGGGAACAAACCTAAAGCACTGCCAAGACACACAACTAACTATTTATAAACCTCAATGTTTCATTCAAATATTAAGTACTGATGTACTGAAACAACACAGAGGTATTCCAGTAATGCTGTTCAAGTTATGTAACACCATCCTTAGTACATAAAAATCCCAGCTCCTCCATTCTTGCTGCCTAGCCCACATTTTGTCCTCTGAGGAACACAGGCACACAGAGTGCATACTAACAACACCAGGTTCCCACTGAACCCAGCAAGAGGCATAGCAGAGCGAGAAAACCACCTGGCCCTGCCTCACTCTGAGATTATGCCAGCCTATTCAGTGGGGCAACAGGAAAAAAAGTCCCTGTTGTATTTCAAACACACACAAAGAGCTATGTACATTACCACAAAAAGCAGGAAACCACTCTATCTGATCAGCAAATGAGATTCTATAGCCCTCTGAGCCTTACTGCATTTAGGCAAGAGGAGCAGGGGGAAGAAGCATTTGCTCCCTTTAAATTTGGTGACAGTTACTCCATCTCCTTCTCATCCTGTCACTGTTCCCACAACCTGTGCAGTATTCCCAGAGCTACCACCAAGCAACTATCACTTTTTCCCCAATGGTCATCACTATGTGCTTACCCACCAGGGCATATCAATTTAACAAAGTGCCAAATCAATTCCAAACTTTTCTGTTTGCTCTTTCCCAGTTCCATACTTCTCCATTTCTCTCTACAAAACAAACAGTCCAGAAATTCACTTTGAAATAAACCATAGCAATTGTGTACAGCAAACTTACCCAAGCAAGGGGCTAAAAAAGTCTGCAGAGAAATGCTGACTGAGGAGAAGATGTGCTCACATCAAATAAAAAGTGACTCAGGTCACCACAGTGAAAACGCTCACAGGATTTCTGGACCAACCTGCAGGTTCTCTGATGCTGAGTAAATGCTGAGGTCTCATTGCAGGGTTTCATCATCAGAAAAATGAAGGATATTCTTAAATTAATGCATTACATATGCCCAAAAAGTGCTCCTGGGTGCAAAAGCAAGCTGGGAGAGAATAACACATCTGTGATAATGAATAACCCCAGTCTCCAAAACAGGGTGCATAAAAGTTATCTCTCAAGAGTGATGGCTGAACTGCACTAGGGACTGGGTCATGCCTGGAAACTGTCTGTGGAGAAGGCTAGCTATCATTTCCCAACATCACACCAGCAAACATGACCATCATAGACCATCTTCTTCCAGGCCTGGGAACATTCCTAGGCCCATCTGAACTTTATACAGGTGTAACCTTACAGGACTCCTCTCTCAGGCCACCTATGCACATAAACCTTTACTGACACATATTTCTGAACAATTTTTTCCCTAACTGAGTTTCATTACACACTTCAAAGATTTAAAGAACTCTGAATGGAGACAGAGACAGACAAACACACACTGGCATAAAAAGCAGAACAGGGACAGAAGAAAGAAAAAAAAGACAACCATACTCTCTGCAGAGGAGAAAGTATAATTACATGCAATTGAACTACTCTTCCCTTATGCTTCTGCAACAGGCAGTGTCAGGGTCTGCTTCTACCTTTCAGTCCTGACCTTTAAAACAGATCAGATACAAACCTTTCAAAAAGGAGCATAACTTTCTGTCTTTGTACCTCCAGAAATCTTTCTCTGCAACTTTCAGCTCCTGTGTATCCAACAAATGGTGGATGCCTCCTTAAACTGCGCCACAGCTAGAGACTTTTCCATAAGGAGAGTTCAGAGGCTGTTGCCCAGCTCTCCAGTACGAAGAAAAGTCCTGTTTTGGCTGTTCCATACACAAGTCTTAAGTCTGGGCATCCCTGTGACACTACCAGGCTAATGACAGCATGAAATGTAAAGCAGATCCTTAATGGAAGGGGATTTTTTGTGGTTTGAGGGCATCGGGTTTGCCTTTTAAATCCAACTGTAATACAGTTTTAGCAAAAACATTAAAGCTTGGGAAGAGGCTGCAATGAATCATAGTTATAAAACAAACACCAAACTTCTAAAAAACTGTTTAGTCATTTTAGCACGTAGCATAATTTATGGAAAATAGCAACCCAGGATACTTAACAAAAGCAACTACACTGAATGTTAAGGCAACTACCAAACTTCAAAATTACCTGTTATTTTTGACAGCTTTGAGCATTTATACATAAATATAAGAAAAGTTTGATCTATTTTAAAATATGTAAGCCATGTGGTACTTCTTTCAAATTGTTTTTACTAACAAACAAGCAAAAAACAAGTAAAAACAAAACTACAAAAGTAAGGAACGAGGTTTGAATCATGTAAACTCTGATGGGTTGAATTAACATAACCTTTATAGTGTGTCTAGAATTATTTTGTCTTTTTCCAAAGTTAACTGTCAGCAAAATTTGCACAGAAACTCAACTATTTGATTAATTAATTTGTTACAAAAGTTACCAGTTAAAACAGATTACCTGTAACTACCAGCCTCAAATCTCTGAAGATTCAGCGTATTTCTCTAAGGAAGTAAGAGAACTGATGCACCTTCCAGAGAAGTTATTACAAAAATACATTTTTCCATTACCAATTGAAGCCTGTATTAAAACTGAAACAGATAATAAAGTCCACTTCAACCACGTACATGTTCTGTGGACATTTTTGCAGTTTTGCTCTTTTTTCCAGCCTGCAAGAACTCCAACAGAGATCTACTTTAACTGATGCATCATAGTGCTTACTTAGCAAGATTATAAGAAGATACCAAATGAAAAAAATATTTTCAACCTTTTAGTTGCAATAAAGAAAAATAAATGTATTAGGAAGAAAACTTGAATGCTTTACAGATTCAGAGCCTGAAGGAGATAGCACATGGGTTCCCCAGTGCTTCATTATTGGGTAGTGTTTTACATTCCACTTTTCCCCTGGCATGCTAGAGCCTCCCCCAAGAAGGCTTCACTCCACCTATTCCCAAGTGTGAGCCCAGTGCTGTAGACTTCAGGGAAAACCCTAAATCCAAACTAACACTTCATATAGAGTGTGAAATACACTTTGAAAGTATTCCACCCAATCATATCAGAACACCACGGACACTGTAATCTTCAAGATACCTACCATGAGCAGCATTTTTGGAAGCAGAGGTTTGCAATCCTAGATTAACACATAAGAATCATCAAGGAAAGATTATTTGTTTACTTTTAGGGATAAAGATCAATGGCAGGAAGCATGACACTATAGAGGTATTAAGACATTTGTATGATGCCTACTTATAAATAGATGTGTGTTTACATTATGCATTCCACATACACAGAAAGAAGCATGCATTTTTCTACCAGTACAGCCAGTTCATTTTAAGGAAAACCCCCAGCTACTAATCTCATTTCCAGCAAGCATGCAGCGGCTTATGTCACTCACCTTGAAGACTAATATCCAAGAAAGCAGGGAAGGAAATTACTTGTGCAGGGGAATTTCACACCTCCCTCAATTATACAGTTATTTACACCAGAGAATCTACTCAAGTATCCTTATCCTTATGTCTCATAAAGGTATGGGTAAGACAAAATATGATTTGACAGTCTCAAGAAACATACACCACTCTCAGTGCTGAAAGGCTGTTGAACAGCTTTATGAGAATTAGTGCTTCAGCCAGTTAGTTAAACTACATCTTGGGATGCAATTTAGGTACATGGAATGAGTAGCAACAGGGATAGAGAGCTGGGGACTCATGTGTTTATCACATATGCACTGTTGCACCACTGGAGATGAAGCACAACCGCACTTGTGTGGGGCTCCTCCAGTCCCCAGAGTAAAAAGCATTTGGTTTTTTTGCGTCTCATCTCTCCTGGGGGTGGGGGAATCAAAACGAGCTGTTCTCAGTAATGGAGAATAATAGTGAGCTTCAACCCCTGGAAGACAATCCTCTCACCCACATAAAAATTACCTAAATTTTATCATTTCATCCGTCTTTTTTTCCTTGTTCTATGATTCGTAACAATACAGATAGTAAGATTTGCACAAGCATGTTATCACAGGCGTCACTCTGTCTCTTAAAGCCTGCTGGACATCAGCAACCCAGCAGATGGTCATTACTCCAAATTCCCCACCCTCCATCATCATTAATTCAGGAGCAAACTCATTTCAATGGGCTAGCCCCAATTCATAAAGAACTCATTGTCCTGACCAAATTAATAGCTTTACATCTTGCATTACCAGATGTGCTTCAGAGACACAGTAACATTTTGTATTATAATGCGCTGTTTAAAGTCCACTTCAATGTCATTTCTCATAAATAGTGCTGTACAAGGCAAGCGTACAACTATGAACCTACTCCCAAAATAAACACAAAAACCCTGTCTTTTTGGTTTAGATCCTAGACAGATTTGGCTCAAGCATCCTCAATTATCCTGCAACCCACTTGATCAAAAGCTGTGTACTCTGATAGCAGTCTTTTGAAAGGCTTTACTTCACCCTGAAGATTAATAAACCCTCAACACCGGTACATCCAATAGAGAGACAGGCACTTACGGTGCCTATTACACAAGCAACACAATTTAGACCAATATTAATAATAACAAATGGGGTAAATCAAATTTACAAGAATTTGTAGTAGGTCTTAACTTCACAGATAAGCCACCAGTAGATTTTTGATACATGTCAAACGGGGAACGAAAAGGAACAGAGGGAATCATTTGTCATGACTTGAGTCACGTCATGTCTGCCATTTGTCAGGTTTGCATCAAAAAAGGGAAGAATCTTTTCCATAGGAACAATTTGCAAAAATGAACATCGGTAGACTAGAATCAACTAGCAAGCTATCTTTCCCACTTAATGGAAAAACAAAAAGCAAAATTTTCAAAATAGCCATGTTGCTTGTGAGAAAGAGGTAGAGATCATTGAAGGACTGTAATTTAAAAAAAAAAATCATTAAAAATAGAGACAGAATTTTCCAGAGAGATAGTATTCACTTGAGTTTTAAGTTACATTGTTATTTTTCCATGGAACTGACACAGGTTTTCTTACAATCCTATATCTGAAAAGCTTCTCTTGCTGATAGCTTTGTTGAAAACTGCTTGTGTGAAATGTGCTGTTTTCAATAAATTGTTATTTTCCAACAAAATATTTTTGGCTGAAAAATTCCTAACTGGCTTGACTTGTAAAATCATTTCTCGAGTGTAACTTTTCATTAAGTCCAATGCCTTTCCTTAGTTAAAAGGCTGCATTGTGTATTTTAAAAGATATCCACTCACTCTCATACTGGCACAAAACAAGCAACATTTGTGTTTAAACCTGTGATGCATGGAGGGCATTTTTCTTAAGTAAACTATTTCCACGTAGAAGAAACAAATATAACAACCATGATATTAAGGTCTGTTCTATTCTACCTTGAAAACAGGATTAGAAGATACCAATAAACCTTAACCTCTATTTGATCATAGTCAAAACATACTCTTTACTAAGTAACTTTACACATTTGAATTATGGGTAAACAAGTATAACCCAGGTGGATTTACCCCGGAAGTACAGTTTATAGCCATAGCTGAAGGAAAGGAGGGAGGGCTGAAATGTCTACGGTCTGACAAACAGACTTCTGGGAGGGGACAAGTGAACAAAGGAGAAAAATAAGTATTTTCTTACAAAAAGGAAAACAAAGAAAAAGGAAAGTCATAGTTATTTCTCTTATCAAATTCCAAACTGGCATGGTTTTTAACACAATAGAAACTCATGATTCAAGAACCTAAGATCATGTGATGTATTGCACTTCTGTAATTGAAGCTAAATATGCAAAGGTTGGGGGTTTATTCACTTATTAAATATTTTTTCAAACTCCTACATAACATAACTAATAAAAATATTTACTTTTACAAAGGGTCAAGTGGACAGAACATAATTCTCCCAGAAGGAAACCAGATGTTCAGTTTCTTCAAAGTGATGTCCGTGCTGATAAAAGCAGTAGCTAATCTCTCTTTTAGAGGTTGAAGGTCTTGTTGAAGTTTCTTTTACTGAAGAGCTATTTATCAAGCTTTAACGAGTATCTGCCTCAATGGAAGAAGTATTTTTAATTTTTAATAGGATTTTGGCTTGTGAGTATAGTCATCAATGCATATGTACTCAAAGAGCTGTCTTTGAAAATTTTGTAAAACCATTTATAGTTGTCCTCTAAGTCACGTATTGCATCTTTAACTCATGATAAAAGAAGTCACATCTGTTCCCAAAGCCAGGATTCCATAATAAAAACATCTTAGCAAGCTCCTATAGAGTAATTTGAATATATTAAGTCACACAAATATTCAAGTGTTTCTCACATGTAATTCAAGTGGTGAGAATAATCAATCAATGTGGTGCTTAGAACTGCAAAAAGCTCAAATTAACAATTTACTATGCTTCTTAAAAATGTTAATGCACTCTTTATAAAGCTCAATGTATTAAGAGATCCATAAACTGGAATTTACAAAAAACTTGAACAAATAAATTTTGAATGATTCTATGGGTTTATCCTGTATTACTTGGCTTTTGCCATGACTAATATTTAGCTACAACATAATGCTTGCCAAGAGATGCAAGATAATTCTGAAATCCTGTGGGGATAGGCTAAATGTTTAAAAGGCTTTGGAGGCATGAACAGGGTCTCTGTGCATCTCACTCTGAAAGCAAAAGGATTACTTAGTTGCTTAAATTACTTAGATAAGTCTTTGGGGAAAAAAACCCCCAGTTTTATCACTAGGTAGAAGGAAAAAAACCCCATCCAATTTAAATTTAAATTTGGGGTTATATCACCTGCTTTTTCATTTTCTGAAGTTTGTTCTGATCAAGGAACTACTAAAGGCTAACCATATTTATGCTGGATAATTGCACAGTTGAGTACTTCACGTTGTCTGCAAGTTTGGAGTACAGATGAAAGTCAAACCAAAGGAAGGGTCACAATTCTGATGCCCATTCTACCAGCACCATAAGGACATATGTAGCTCTGGGACATTAACTGCAGCATGATTCACATATGGTATCGTGAATTTTGTGTTCAGCCCAGAATGTTCTTGCCCATTCTCCCATGTCCAGTGGCCAGGTGTATCTGCTCTTGGAAAAACTTGTTTAGCTTAAGGAAGGCTGTAAGCTTCCAGCTAAACAGCAGCATCTTATGGATAGAAAGTCGTACATCTCAACACACCCTTTGTTAAGGGATCCTCTCCTAAGAGGGCAGAGACAGAGCAGCTCTCAGGATTCCAAGTGACAAGAATGGGCCAAAAAAAAACCCCAAGGAAGAGTGCAGCACTACCCAGTCCACTGACTTTGGTTAACCAGCTGCATCCAAGCCCAACATAAACTCTGTTACTTTAAGTACCAATGTATTCAGCCTGTGCAAAAGCAGAGTACTGGCATCTTGTTTACAAGATATGCTGCAATTAAACAGGAGTAAAGCAAAAGGAAAGAACAAAGAACAACTAAATAAGTGGTAAGAATTCAGACTTAGAGAGCTCTTTCAGTTAATGGTTTTTCAAGCATTTTGCATGGCAAGAGAGAACAAAAAGGTCAAGACACACTCAGGGTTTACATAGAGTGCATACCACTTTCACATCTTTATAACACAAGAGTTAAAAAGTTGTGGAAAAATTGTGGCTGGTGTGATGGAAGGGACAAGCTCTGATACATTCTGCTACCATAGCCTACTTCACCCAGCTGCTTTACCGACCTCTCTCAACCGTTTCTCCAGACATCTGTCTTCCCCAGCATCAAGTCCCATTCTTCTCTCAGGCCAGACACCTACCAACAGTTCACTGTTCATCTGTCCCCAAAACTTCCTTCCCTGTCATCTGTAAAGCCAGGTAAGGAGCTCCATATATGCCCAGCCTCCTCTCTGGGAGAGCAGGAGTACACCATAGAGCTCCCCAGTTTGTTCCTCAGCGCTTCTGAGAGCTGTGCTGCAACACATCAAGCAGTAGATGCTCAAGCATGAGTTGGACAATGATATCATAGACTTAGAAACAGCATCTTCGAAACTGTAGTGAAAGCTGTGTGAATGTTTCAGCTTTTGGGTCCTCAGTATGAATGCTATCTTATTTCTCCCCTTCCCCAAAGGAAGCCATTTCCAGCTTGATTTTGGAGTGTTAAATCTACAATACAGTGACTCTACAAAGACAGGACTCACATGCAACCAGTACATAGCACATCCCTGAAGATTTTGTAAGATTGCGCGTGTGTGTGTGTGTGTGTGTAAAATACACTTCTTTGAAAAGCAAGTTATTTTCTTCCAGTGTGCAATTTGTTTTTCTGCTCTGGCTACACCTGTGACAAAGGAACAAACCTGTCACCTGTACCCCTTCTATTAACTTCTATTAACACTTAACTTCTATTAACACTTCTATTACCCCTTCCTCTTCAGTCCTGAAGAGGACAAAAATACCAACCAAGCAAAAACAAAACAAAAAAAAGTCTTCAAGACAGTTTCACTGCTATACAGGATGCTGACCAGAAAACAACAGATGTGCTGTGATCACCACAGGCCATTCATTTCCTTTCTGTCAGAAAGAAAGCAGCAGTCATCAATTAAGAACCCCTATCTACAGGACACAAAAGGAAGTATACACTTTTCCTTGGTCATTTGACCGCAACAATAGGAGATGGCAGCGGGAAAGGACTGACTGCTCTGAGCAAGTGTGGCAGCGGGGAAAGCAGATAGGGGTGAGTGAGCTTGTCTTTTTGGATTTTTTAAAAAATTAATACAAGAATTTTTATTCAACACTTTAATAGAGAAATGTTTAAAAAATAAGTCCCTTTGTCTACAAATTATACAAAATCCTAATTACATTATTCCTGAATTTGTCCAGACAATTCATTGACTCTTTTTCACAGCAGAAAATCCCAAACATGTGAACTGACAACAGAATTAAGCAGCATCTATCTAGAAAAGCTGTTTTATCAGTTAAGAAAGCCTTTTATGAAACAGTTATCACAATTTTTAAAAAAACATTAGTCTAAATTTACTAGGTGTATAGAATTTCAATACATCACTGGCATAAGTTATTTGGACTCATATTTTCAAGAAGTCTAGTCAGATCTGTGGATCCTTCCATTAAAGATTACATTCGCTGGTGAGCTTCATCACTCTGAAACAGAATGACAGCTTTCATAAAGCTGCCAACAACAGAAAACCCTAGAGATGGGCTTTATATTATGTCTGTTCCATGACTGTAGTCAGCCACAAAGGATTTGCAGGAAACTTATTAAAAATGTTAGCCTTAATTAAGGTATTAGGCCCTAATCTAGCATGCTAAATTAAACCCCAAATATTCCCATGGACACTAATGCAACTGCTCTAAGAGCTTGGTAGGCACTTCCCACAACAGGAAAACTTTAAAGGCCTTCGCATTGCAACTGAACCCTTATTTTCGCTCTGTACCTCTGCTTCATTGCATATCAAAAATAGACCCGACTTACAGAAAAGCGCACACGTGGGCAGAGAGTCATTCCTCTACACACCCACACAGATTTGCAAGCCCTCATACCACTAAAGGCATGACCTAAACAAAGCATTCAGTGATGCACAGATGCTCGAGGAACTTTTTTAATGTATTGACTTTTAGCATAAACACACTGCATATTAAAACTCACACGGAATTGTCAGAACAAAGTATACTGATCTAATGTTTCCTTCTCTGCTACAACATGCAATGATTTAATAGATGCTGAAGCCCATTTTAATACTTGTAAAGATATTCTAACCACCAACTTATTGAAACAATTAAAAGCAAACAATATTGTTTGTTTGTCAAATGGATAATAGCAAAATAGAAACAAATTTCAAAAAATGTTTCCCCCACTACCCCCAAAAGTTTTTCAGAATGAAAATATTCTTAGAAGTTCCAGATTTAAGCCTGACACGTAAAGCAAATTTGGCAAAATTACTGGTGGTTATTTGGTAAGATTCAACATCCATCCCTCCAAGCCGTATCTGCCTAAACCATTAAGCTATTCTTTTCACAGAACACTAGTCCTCATATTTTGTGTTTCTTCCTTTTTCCCACGGAATTAATTCCTTACTATATGCACTTCATCCAGTCCTTGAATGCCTTATCCCTTAGTTGATACATTCCCACACACTCCAGTTTTGTTGACACAACAATTTTTTGAAGCACTTCACAGTGAATGCTTGTCTGCCAGGGAACCAAAGAATCTTAGGAAATCCTCTGCATCTCAGGCCACAGGCGCAATCCACGTTATCTCCGCTTTCAGAAAAAAGGTTATTTGAGTCTGATGGTCTGGTTTAGCTTTTCTGTTCATCATGAAAACACAGTAAGACCACTGCAACTCAAAACCAAGGCCAAGCAGCACACTTGAAATGAAATGGAAATCAGGGAAGGGGGAGAGTTTGTGCAAATAATTCCCTCTAAGGTCACTAGGCAAATACTTTGCATGCATTTGGATATGCACAAACTTCAAGCTAAATAAATAAAATTATTTCCTGTGTGGAAGCTGGGAATGTACAGCCCCTCTGCACTTGTGGATGAAAAAATATGCTAGTAATTAACTATCAGTAAATAATACAGAGAACTAGTGTACTGAATTTAGGTCATGCCAGTTATTTTTCTCTGATGCATGTTAAAACATGCAACCTTATTCAAATCTTGCTATTTTTGGAAAACACTGAAGAGGAATTTCTGGTCTTTCCTCTTGCAGCCTCAGCAAAATGTTTTTCTACTTACAGAGACTGTTCTCCCTTGGATCCAAAGAAAAGTAAGATCTCACTAATGTTTGTCAGATGTAAGCTTCAGTCTAATGCTATGCAGTCCTGCAAGTGTCTCTCTATTACAGTTATGCAATCTCAAAGCACTGGAGTCAAAATGAAGTTGCCATTCTCCTAAAATTTCATAAACATTTGAACACAACTGGATCATAAATACATACTACAAAATTATATTACAAGCCCCACTATCAGTAGGGTAAAAGAATAAATATTATTAATTAGTGATCTAATATAGCATATTCGTATTCCCTCTGCAGGTCACAGAAGCCAGAGTGGCAATTAACATAATGCACCCTTTTTTTTTTTTAATTATAAAGTAATCCATGCTACATTGGTTTCAACATTAGCACTGGAAGGAGTGAAGTAGGTTACTCATAAGGCATCAAGTTTTTCCAAATAGCAGTGTCTGAGCTGTTAGCCACTGAATGTCTGCTTTTTTCAGAGAAAATAAAAGATTCCTTCAGGTTGGCACCAGGAATCTTTCTCCTTGAGGAGGAAAGGAGGAAAAAGGGATCTTGCCTAAAGCTCTCTTATTTAGTATTTTCCGCAGAGTCTCCTGCCAGCCCTGTTGTGAAGTTTTCTGGAATGTCAATTTGTTTCAGATAATCAAACGAGTGAAATCAGTTATTAAAATCAGGTTACATTTCCATGGCATGTAAACCTGCTTTTCCTATGTTCCCAAGTTCCCTAGATGTCCCAAGACTGCCAGGCAATGAGATTATATAAACAAAATTAAATCCCTAAAAAATAAACTAAAATGACATAGAGTAACATAGGAAATCTCAGGAGAACAAAGTCATCCTGGATCATCCCATCCCCACAGGGAGACCATTGTTTCTCCATGAAAAGTGACACTTCTACATCCAAAGGCAGCGAATCAGGCAACCAAACAAAATTTCAGCTACAGATCTTTAGCAAAACTTCAGCTTCAGAAACCAGGGCTAAAACTGAAGACTTAACCCCCTCCCCCAACTGCTTAGATGCCCCCTCCAAATTTGATTTAATTAGCATAAAACCCCACTAGTGTGCACATGAGGAACACCCTCCCTCTTGGCTAACCCACACGCCAGGCCTGTTCAGCACAGTGACCTACTGTGGATTTGCATACTAAGCAGCCTCATGGTTAACCTGAGGCACGTTCACTGTACACCAATGGTAATCTTCTCAGTCAGAGGCACAGCAAACATCATCTCACATTTAAAACAAAGCAAAAAACCCAAAAGTTAAAATAATAGTGAAAAAAATTTATCTGGTAGAGCACTCACCAAATATATCACTGTTAGGCTGGGCAAAATGGAGTCACTTTTCCTCTCCTCCGTTGAATCTCTAGCATTCTGCAGAAAGGAGGGTAGAAATTACGGAATTAGAGAAGGGATAAAAGGGAGCTCAGCTGTGCAGCTCAGCAGGGGTCCAGGCACACCTCGGTTTATACCCCTGAAGTCAACACTCGCCGTACGTACGCCTGCCCGTTCTGTCCTAAAGAGTACCTGAATAAAACACAGCACAGGCTGAATCCAGTTCAGACAAGCTAAGGAGTCAGATTTTGAACAGGAATTAGACACTAATGTGATTCTGAAAATCCCATTAAGAGCCTTTACCACCTCTGCTTACCTCCACATCTTTAAAAATCTAGATCAGACAGCTTGCCTATGGTCGCATTGTACATCTGTGCTGATGCAAGGAGGTACTGCTGGGTTCTCAAGCCCTAAACCCCAATGGCTTCAGGCCACACTCCTTCTGGAAATAGTTAGAACTGATTTTCATCTTAGTTATCTTTAATGCCTGGAAACCTCTACCCAAATGAGCCCTCACTTTCCTGGTAAGCAACATCACGGTCTTATAAAGTACATCAGAGACATGGATCACTGAGATCTGCCTGGTACCTTCATCATACCTAGGTATTTTCACAAGGTCAACAAAGCATGATAAATATCTGAACAAAAACAATGTTCCTCCTACCACTTCACAAAAGACAGCTATTTAGACAGAATTGTGGTGCAACTTTTTCTCGCAAAATTTATTAGTCTGCCTTGAAGCCTAAAAATGGAGGATTTTTGATTTAACAAGGGAAAGAACTCATTTCCTCTGCTAAACTTGTAAACTCTCCCAGCCCCAACAGAGTATCAATGGGAACTGAACAAGGACACCTTTTTTTTATTATTTTCATTTCTCTAAGACATTGCTTTATGTTTCCCTTTTCTAGAGGACCCAAGATTAATTCCCCTCTCCTTCATTGCTATTTCTGTGCCATGGACTGAGCCAAAGGTGACAGTGAAGAATCTACAGAAACTGAACATCAAATGTTCCTGTTCTGAACTTTCAAGAAACTATCCAATTTCTTTCTTCTTTTTTTATATCATCATAAAGCCTGTTTATATACTTGGAGTGGAAACAGTGCACATTCAAGTGCAATTGATTTCCTGTATGGCAAAATACCTCAGGCATTCAGCTGGCTGGGAATACTATGGAGGCCTCTCACCATCACCAGTTTTTTGAGACCAGGAAGCTCTGTCCAATGCTTGTTCTTATGCCAGAATAAATGAGAGACCCTGCAAAGTGTCCAAGTTAATTTGGCCTAGGTGAACCAAATATAAACAGGAAAAATTTTACATTTCAAAAAAATCCATTTTAAAAATATTGGTCTACTTTCAACTTCAACAGTAATACCATCAATTCAACCTTGCAAATGGGGCATAATGTTCATCTACAGACGTTTTTTAAATACAAAAACTACTCCATCTGAAATTTTCTTTTAATGAAATATCAATATATTTGCCCTCTCCATGCCATCTTTGCAGCATTAAATTAACAGTAGAGGCAATTTCACAGACTAAAAGAGTGTATTTTTTTCTTTTAGTATCACCGAGTGACAACTACAGCAACAACTTTACTTACTTCACTTAGTTTTTATTATTCATAACTGAAGACAGAGTAGTCTCCACTAACATTTCTAGGAATCTGAAGAAGGAAATATATGAGCACTCTCACCAAATTCCTGTGATCAGACTGTAACAGCTGTAACATTCAAATGCCCAACCACCTGACTGTACTTCAGACTGTAAATTAAGCAAAAGAGAAATGCAAAGTGACCTATAATTACCATCCTACTTTCCATTCATCATGCAAGTTTCCCTAGCCTCAAATCCTCCAGAGTCAAAGGACTCAATTTCAACTGCTTGAGAACCCAGTTTCTTTAAGAACCCTAGAAAAAGGCAGACTGGCAATACAACCACAACCATTTAAATAAACACACATCTGTGTGTACACGTATGTATAATATACATTATACATAAATAAATGGAAATCAGGAACCTAGATAATCCTGAAGAAGCCTGAACTTTTTGCTGGGGCTCTCTTGTTCACCAGTAGTTTCATCAATAACAGTTTCTTAATTCTAGGGTAAAATTATTTTCCAAAAGCTGAGATATTCTCTAACAGCCAGCGGACACAATGGCCTTTCAAAACCTCTCAATTGATGATCTGAGACAGGGTCTTACAGTCACACTGACTAAAGTACAAGCTCTTGGATGCTACAGGATGTCCTACCAACCTTCTTTAACTTTTCCAATAAAGTTTTCTACATATTTTGTTTTCATCATACTATATGACAGGACAATCTGTAAGGAAAATGAATTTTTCATCCTGTGAATTTTTTTATCAATTCAGTGGTTTATTTCTCAACCATCAGTGTAAGAAAACTAAATACTTTTGTACTAGAAAAACTGTAACGAAGAAAGTATTTTGCATGTTTCTTTCAAGAAAGTGATTAATTAATATACTGTCATTTGTCCTATAATTTCTATTTCATCTTTTAAAAGTTTGTGTGATTTAAAATACTCTTAGTTAGCCTACAAATATATCACAGTTATTAATAAAAAGCTTTACTTCTTAATCACTTTTAGAAAATATATAAGGTAAAAACATCAAGCAAGTAGCAGCTTAAGAAGCAAAACCACAAAAGAAACCTGCATTCAGATATTTAAACTGATGAACCATAATGTCTGGCTGTCCTGTGAAAAACACTTTGGAATGTGGAATTCACACTGTAATGTTAAATGAAAAGCCCAGAAACTTGAAAACTATCTTTCAAAATGCAAATAATGTAAAATTAAGGTGCTCCTTTCAGGTATACTCTGCATGGGAGGCAACCAAAATAATTTGCAGTAAGAGGATGGGTGCTTTACTTTACTCCTTAGAAGTCATTGAGATTATCTTCACCTCAGTTTTCCTAAAAAGTGTAAACAACACACAACTCTTCTGTTCTACACACTGTCTCAGCATGGTGAAAGCTAACATTATCACTTTAGTCAAATAAACTGGCTCTCTCAAATCATGGGGTCTAAGCTTTGAAATCTCTGCTTTTAAAGAATTTCCCTAACCCGTTTCAGCTAGGGTAAAAGACCAAAGTAAGCCAGAGCCTCTCAACTAGACGTAATTGTGTTCCACAAACTTACAGGTGGGAATTTGCTTCAATTCCAAGTAGGATATCAAGACACTCATTCCATTCACTGTCACCCCTGCTCTCAGTCCCCAACCACACCTCGCATCCATACAACTCCATCCTTACACCTTGGATTATATGTGTCAACATATACTGTAGCATTTTAAAACAAATACTCTTGCCAAACAATTCCACATACTGACCCTCTAAGAAAAGCTCAGAATAAAATTCTTTGGAGAAGTTCACATGTGCTAGACTGCAAACCACTGTGCAACTTTAATCACCAGTGAGGAGGACTAAAGTAAAAATTTATTTGATATGACTTTTACTGAGCTATGTTCCAGTTCCTAAAGCCCAGCTTTTCCGGCTGAGGAATGCAGCTTGCTTTTACAGGAAGGCCACATACTGTAGCACCTCCTCATTGCACGACATGACCGATTAACAGACGGAAAATGCGCCACATCCCAAGCAAACTGATTTATTCCACATGCAACCAGCTGAGAGCTTTCCCAGACATATTAAGCTAATTTCACGGACTAAGTTCATGCAGCACTCCTGGAGTTGCTTTCACTCTACCCACTCACAACAGTGAACAGCACAAAGGTGAGTTGCATGACAAAGTCAAGAGCTGAGCAAGTCTTTGCCAGAACTCCTCCAGACCATCCCCGGTATGACCTCAAACTGCCCCCAGGAAAGAAGTCAGTATTGGGCAAGTATGGGCATAGACAAGTAATTGTGATCCAGGTACCAGAACTAATCACCCCCCGATATGACTCAATATTTATAATTAAGAAATAAAAGGAACCAACCCAGTACATTTTCCTGAAATCTTCAGAAGATAGGCATCACTGATCCTCTATCAAATATTGAAAGAACTCTTTGTGCACCACCGACATTGATTTTAAGAGCAAAAGGGATAAAACCCATGACATTTAGTGGACAGACCCCTCATCACCACAAGACAGCAGCAATGAAGAACAATCCAGATGGCCCTAGCATCCAGACCCCTCTGGAAGCTCAAATAGCTGCATGATGCACACAGCCAGGGTAGGCAGGTGCATCTGTCAGGTGTGTATACCAGCACTGTCCCCTTGAGATGAAAGAGACTCACAATCAATAGACAAAAGGTGATGCCCAGCTTTTCTTCTGAAGAGAGCAAATGAGATCATCATGGTTTTGTTTTTTCCAAATTCTTCCTTGAGAAGCAGACACAGTTCCTGTCCTATCCAAACAGCATGCAATGTGGAAGAAAAAACGTGTGTGGAAGAAAACCTTTCTCTTCCATACCCCACCTGTGTGTATCACAAGTCCCAATCACATCAATGCTTCACCAAAACAGGGCAGAAAAAAAAAAATCACCTATTTTCCTTGCTTTGACTTTGTGGGAGTCTGAGTCAGTGCCTATTCTGTGCTTTGGATGAACAAACTGTTTTGAAGGGGCCTGAGGAGTGCAAGAGCCAAATTTGTGTTTGATAACAGAGGTTGTTATCAGCAGGATCCTCTGCTGCAGAGTTGCAGAAAGAACGTCTTCAATGTGGTTCCTTTTGGATCTGGCAGCAGCAGGACAGCCTAGCTCTAAGAATGAAGAACACAAGTGACACTGTCAGCATGCACAGCCATGAGTGAGGAAGCACACCTGTGTTGGTAACAGGCCACCCTGCCAAGGAGAGCGCTGCTGCAGGTGAAGAGGCAAAGGGCAAACTGCGGTAACTGAGGTCACCAGGTTGAGTCAGCACGCAGGAGGCCAGCTCTAAAATCTACCGAGCACAGCTTGTGCCTTGGCGAACAACTCTGTCCTTCACACCAAGAGAAAAGTGGGGTTTTCTTAATGCTCTAGTCTGCATTTCCCTCCTGGCATGCTCTAAGAAAGTGGGAAACAATTCCTGAAGGGAAGGTCTGCAGAAAACCTGTCCTTTTCCCCTGAGAAATTTGCCTAGCACTGACTGTCCTAACAGAGACATCTCCAATACCAATTCAGGAACCATGTCGTCTAAAGTAACAGAGAAGCACAAGCATGCCAAGATACTGCCCTATATATCAGAAAGAAACCTTAGAGATTAAATGGCCATTAATGCCCTCAGAAATTATTTACTTTCACTTAGTAACAGATTGCAGTATTCTAGAATTGCTTACCAAAACATCTACACAGTGCCCGATGCTTGGTACTGCACGTAGAGGTAAAGAAAGTAAGTTAGCATCTTTGCCCCAAGAATCTGGGAAAAACTCAGAAGATTAAATGAGTTCAAGCTCAGGAGAAGGAGATGCTGGAGATGATCTCCTCATACCACAAGGCAGAAGAGTCTTCATAGTACAACCAACCTGGTAAGGCAAGGATTCTCAGAGGCTATATCCTCTGAGGAGTGGCCTAAGTGGTCCTGTTTGCCTGCAGGACAGAGACAGCGACCTCTTCAAAGCAGCAGGAGCACAAAACAACCAAGATAATGCAAATCAGAGATTTATGACTTCAGATTTATCCAACACGAGAGACACCGACAATTATCAGAGAAGACTGACAGAAAGGAGATGTTACAAACCATATGCTGGTAAAGTATGAGGGAAGGCAAGCTATCTCTCCAAATTCAATAATGATTTATTGTTAAATACATCTTTGTCCACCATTCAAATAGGCTAAGACTGATGATTCTTCAGAGAAATTAGTGTTTCTGCAACCGACTGAAGTCTGTGATGGTATCACTCAGACACTAAGGTGTGACAGCTCTCTGAGCAACCTCACGAGGTATGTTACCAGGATAGTGAGAAGGAATTGGAAAGTAAGCAGTGAGAAAGCTTCATAAGCACTTGAGTATGAAGCATGCTCATCTTGGCAGCACCAATACTGCTTGTAAGCCAAACCCAGGTTTCTGCTATTAACTTGGTTTCAGTTTAAAACAATAAGTGGAAAGCT
This sequence comes from Oriolus oriolus, assembly GCA_013400235.1. Classification (NCBI taxonomy): domain Eukaryota; kingdom Metazoa; phylum Chordata; class Aves; order Passeriformes; family Corvidae; genus Oriolus; species Oriolus oriolus. The sequence continues at coordinate 1,048,339 of VXBT01001432.1, read as the reverse complement.
CTGTGCATAATGACGTGATAAAGATTACTTATTGGCATAATAAGTAGTTCTTCATCTCACCTATCTTCAAAATTATTTACAAAGAAGGAACTATCATGTTTCTTCCGTATCAGACATCAAGGACACAAAGCGCTGTGTTACTTTGTACTGAAGTACCACAGATCAGGGGCAGCAGCAGAAAGCAAGCAGTTCTGCCACTGCCTTTCGGAAATGTGTTGGGACCTCAGCTATGGATCTGGAGTCACTGGCATAGGCAATGCAAATACAGAAAAAGAAACACAAAGAAAACCCCCAAACAGCACATTGATTCTGGTATGTAGAAATCACAACGAAGCTGCAGCAGACGAAGCTGCAGTGTATCTAATCTCAGGGGACGTACATTGGTAAATACTTAAACAAATCAGAGTTTACAGGGGGTTTAGGGAGAAAAACTTACCCATGTTTACAGATAACTTTGCATAACACAAGGGGAAGCATGGGAGAAAGTACAAGCACTAGAGCCTATGCACTAAATCTAGGAGATAGGGACTCCTTATGTGGCCTAACTAAAAGGCAGAAGCTGACCTTGAAGCCCACACCCAGATGACAACGCTGGAAAACGTCAGCCGTGACCATGAAAAGAAACTGGCTGTTACGCCGTCCCCGACACTGCTCCTTAGGACAACCCAAACAGCCATCTCCTTCCCAAGCTAGGTAGCAAGGTTTTATCTACAATGGCTGTGAGTAAGCAGCTGAGCGGGTGATTCAATCACTGTACCCATGACACACTTTATCTCTGCTCTATACTTCCAGTGAAAGGAAGCATGCATCTTATCAGCAGAAAACAGTAGCTGAACGATACTAATGCTTGGAGCGTGATCCTGAAATGTCGGAATGGTTATGAAGGTTCAAATATATCAATGTTCAATTCATTAAGTTAGGTTTTAAAACATCTGGGCAGGGCTCACATGCAAGTTCCTACAGAATGTACGCTTACAGGAAGAGGCTTGGCACAACTTGCAGTCTGAAACTCAATGACAGAGCAGGCAAGCAAGACTTATAGGATTCAAAGTTAATTAGCACTGCTTCAGTCACAACTTTACATGGGAAACTGCTGCCAGCCCAATTTATACCTGTTCAACGCACTTATAAAACACACATGCAACCTCCACAAGCATAATCAGCATGGTCCTGGAGAATATTAGGAAGCAGGACTAGTGGAGGTCATGCTGAGGAAGGGAGGAAGGAAGGAAGGAAGGAAGAAAAGAATCAAGTCAAATGCATGAAGTCACAGATAAATTTTTAAACTGTTACCTTGCTTTGTATTTTCACAGCAATGCTCTGCACTGTGATTAGTGAAGACACAGGTAGTGACCACCCTACCAGTGGTACCATATGCAGGTACTTCAGAAGGCACCCTCGTCAACAGATGACAGTGGGTTTAAGAGCCTGTAACTTGGCTTGGACAACTGCTTCTTTCAGGCCTCCTTGATAAATATAAGTAGTTTGCCCCTGTATTTCCTTCCCCAGTCCTCCCTGACTAGGCCCCTTTCTTTTCCTGCATTTGTAATCAAGTTCATGGTTAAACCTATTTTAGGCCAAGTTCATGTAAACTCAACTTTGGTAAATCAGGCTAGACTAACCTATTTGATACAGCAACCATAACTTAAAAAAAAGTTTACATCCTTAAAGTGATTTGGGAAACTTTATACACTAAAAGATAGTTTGTCACACACTTTTTTTGAAAATTAATTAATACAAACAGGCTTTACTGATACTTTTAGTTATTATTCAATCTGTTCACATTCATCTCTTGTATTCTTAGCAACGTACATAAAAGACTCCTGTACTTACAATAGTAACTGTTGCCACTGCGCTAAGACTCACTTTACTCTTCACTCCCTTTACTCCTGTTCCCAGGTCAGTTTTGTGCTTCCACCACTCACTGTGGTGTGTGAGGCTTTTCTGAAGCGGAGGTGAAATCTAGGCTCCACATCCTTTGCATTTTAAGTTTACAAGAATAACACTTCCTTCCACTTTTTTTCTCATTGACAGTCCTACTAGCTAACACTTTTTATGTGCAGTGACAGTAATGCAGGTTCTCAGAATTAACCATTCAGCAACAGCTCTTCAAGTCTTTTGGCCACTCCAGACTTTGCTGAGAGCTGCAAAAATTGTTTGCCCCCCACCTCCCCCTCTTAATTCTACAGAAGCAGAATGTCGTTTAGAGTAAGTAGTGGCAAGACATCCTCATTGTCCCCACCAGCAAAAATTCCAGATTATTATAAGAGGATCACCATCACTCCAAATGTCTTCAGTAGACATTACATTATTGACTTGCATTTATTCATATTTCATTATTCTATCTTCTATTGTATATTCTAGCTAAATATCAGTGCACTAGATTTGGCAATGAAGAAATTTATGGCAAAGTAACTTAAAGCCATAACTAATTAAATGTGTCAATAAAACGTGTTTCTTTAACACTGCAGCCTTCCTTCTCAACACGACTGAACACAAAAGGGAATGCACATCAGATTAATTCCTTTGTTCTAATTTATAACTGCCATTGCTTTATTCATGTCTAATCTCAGAAACACTTCTATATGGAGCCTGCAAACGGCCCCCTTTATCATCAGCTTGGATGTTTCCATTACTTCCTGATCTAGCATATCTAACCCTATGGAACTAGGGTACATGACAGGGCTATGTTGCCACCCAGAAATGTGGTCCTTCTTCTTCATGACCCCATGCTCCCAAGACCAAGAACTGCAACTCTGGTTTGGCCAGGAGAGACTTAGTGGTGCCCAGCAATTGCTGGAATGGCAACCAAGCATGAAGAAAATGAAAAAATAAATTAAAATCAACAGTTGAATGAGTCTTTGGCATACTTTAATAACTGTGCTAAGTATCTGTTAAAATATTGTTATTTAGGAGGCCTTAAAAAAATTAAGAGATAAAATAAAAAAGGTTCATACATTCTGTAGTATCCTTCCCTAAGAATTGTTTTGGTTTAGGATTGGTATTTTTTAGTGACAATTTTATAGATGACACCTCTGTACAGAAACTTTTTTTTCAATAGCAGTATCTCAGGATAATCTGTGGATCCACTCTTCAAAATTAGTAACAGCAGATTTTGTAACTGTGTTCTTGATTTCCCCATTTTTGGGTAGATCTCGAAAGTACTCACCAGAGCCTACAAGTTGTGTGGGTGATGCTACCACAGAGCAAGGTAAAATGACAGAAGCCAACAACAAATTGCAGTTCTGTCAGTGTTCTATGGTTAGAGAAACAGACCAGCCTTGCACTGCTGAGTTTGCATTCAAAGATAATAAAGCACTACTTCAAGTAAATGCCTTTGTCAGTTGCTACAGCCCTATCTGGTTAGCAGGGCTTAAAAAGCCCTTCCTGAATGGGAGCCAAGAAATCACAAGAGTATGAAAGGCAGAGGACGACAGGTATACAACAACCCAATCCAAATAAATGCACACAAGGAGGCTTTCAAACATGCATACTGCTCCAAATGACTTCACAAAAATACTATCACTGGTGCCACATGAAAGACTGCGTCAGTGAAATGTTCAAACATACCAACCTACACAAATAACAGTAGCAAAAAGTATACAAACTCACTACTTGCCACTTACTAGAAAAGTAAGCAGATATTTTCACTTCCCTTCTAGCTTGAACTTTTCAGGTCACAACAAAGGTTTAAAATAACAAAATCAAACTACAAAGAAACCCAAAACACAACGCCATAAAAAAACCTACCTAGACAAAAACACTCCACTTCCACACAGGAAGGTACCAAGTGTTCAGTTAGTTAGTTCCAAATCCTTTCTACCTTTTTCCATTGCCTCACAATCAAACACTTTAGTCTCAAAGTATGCCTTTAGACAGTTAATTTGTAGTCTCATATCCTGCCCAAGGAAGAAGAACACATTAGCAGATGTCCTGAGATGATGAGAGCTGCCAACAAACCAGGTTCACTACTTGAAGATTTCCACTTAAAAATCAAGTCAATGCTGTCTTTGCAAGATGTTATCATGTAAGACTATAAATTACAAACTGATGTGGCTACACACCCTTTTTTTTTTCCCTTTCTCTTTTTTGGAAAATCAAAAGTAAAACAACAAGGAAAACAACACCTTAATACCTAGTGTTAGAATTGTAATAATCTCTGCTTCTTGCAGAGATGCACTCAGTTGTGTGGCCACGGGTTGACGTTGTTTGCTTAGGGCTCTCTAGGTCTGTGAGAAACAGCCAGCATTCCCATAAATGAACACATTTAAAACTGAACCTTTTATCAGAGTGTTTTGCACCATTTCTAGTTTGCCAACTGAGAACACAGAGCAGAAGCAAAGTTTAATAGCTAAGCATCTGCATGGACCAGAGAACAATACCAATATTCATTAAGAGGCCAATCTCAAACTGCCTGCTCATATTTTCAAGACAAGCACTCCATTAATACATTTCTTAAACTTAGCATAACTCTTATGTTTTCATCCCAAAGCACCCGCACACAAATTGGTGAAGAGTTCCCAAAATTACCACAACTACGTGCCCCACACACACCAGGCAAAAAAAAACCCCTAAAAATAAATCTCAAGGAAGCTATATATTGTGCCTTGCCAACCACAGTGAATTGTACAGCCAGGAGTCGCTACAGCCAGATTTAGCTTCATACAAGCTAACAGGATTCCTTTATAAATTTAGCTAGAGGCACGGGCAACAAACGCTTGTGGAAATTTGAACCGCAATTCTCCAGCAGCAAAGACTGCTCCCTCCAAGAATGAAACAGTAGCAAAAGATGACTGTTAGTAGGCTCTCATTACACAGCTTTCAAAACACCTATAAGTCATCAGGTTCTCTAGGCAGAGTTATTAAACTGCTAAAGTACCAGCAAACATTAAAAGAAAAAAGCAAGGCCACAGCTCTTTCTGTGTCTGCCAATTAATAATCAAAGGAGGATAAAAGCCAACTAAACAGAGACTGTATTGGAGGCCAGCTGAACGTTCTAAGTTAGTTTCAGGTCCTTTCCCCACATACTTGGAGCAGTGTGGCTCGTGAAAAAAGAAGGAGACAAGTGCCTCAGATCTGTCAGTGATAACTGAAGGATGAGCTCTGAAGGGCTTCTTCAACAAGAGGGACTGGGACACACGACCCGCAAAAGCGAGGAAAAGACGAGTGCAGGATATGGGGAAATGCATCCAGGATCCTATAGGGCAGCAGGACACTGCTCTGCTCCACTGCCTCTCCACAGAATCAAAGGTCCTGCTACTTAACAATAGATCAATCATATTTCTAAATCTCTTTAAGCCATACTTATCACAATCCCATTAACTTTAAAACATAAAAAGAATCGAGAATAGGTTTTGGGGGGTTTTTAAAGTTTTTCAGAAGACACAGGTCTGCTAAAGCATCCCCACAAAACCGGAGGCCCCATGCAATTTTGTCATATTTTAAACGAAGTACCTCCTCCCTCGCCAAAGAAACTCGACGAAACCCCCAGGCTCGGGCTGAGCCGGTGCAGCTCGGCCAGGCTATCCCCGGCGGAGCACAAAGCGGTGCGGTGGCCGCGGCAGCCGCGATGGGAGCCCGGCGCACGGAGCCTCCGGAGGCAGCGGTGGGGCTCGCACAAAGGCTGCGCTCACGGAGCGCCCGCTCTCCCGCGGAGCCCCCAGCGCGGTGTCGGGGGGCTGCGGGACACCGGGTACCTCACCGCCCGCCCCGCACCGAGCCGAGCCGAGCCGGCAGCCGCCGCCCCCTCCCCGGCGCGCCCCACCGAACAAAGCCCCCGGCAGCGCTCACCGCCAGCCTCTCGCCGTCTTCTGCCCTCGCCCACCGCTCCTCCTCCCGCTGAAAATCCAGGCGCAGGGGTGCGGGCCGGGAGTGCGGGAGGTTACCCCGCCCCGCAGCCCATTCAGCGGCGCCGGCCGGGTGTCTCCCTCGCAGCGCCCGTGGCCGCGCCCCGGCTCACTCCGTGCGCTCGAGCTCCGGGCAGCGGCTTAATCTCCAAACTTCCTCCTCCTCCTCCCGGCCGGGCAGAGGAGTCTGTGAAACTCCCCTCCTCCATGCAGCTCCCGCAGCCCAGCCGCTGCCTCAGCCCCTCCCCGGGGAGGCCTGGCCCGGCTCTGGGCTGGTGCTTGCTCTGCTCTCCTTCTCCCCCCTCCCCCGCCGCCCCCCAGCCCCCGAGGCTGGGAGAGGCGGGGGAAGAGAGATTAGCCACTCGGATTTGTCTCTGGAATGGAGCCAAAGAGAGCAGTCGGATTACAGCCCCGGGAAGAAGAAGGGAGGAAAAGGGAATGGGGGAGAAAAAGAAATGAAAGGAAAAAAAAAAGAAAAAAACAACCGCTACTGTTTTCATGCAGGGAAAAGCGCTGGGCTCTCCTGCCCTCCCCCGTGTGTCAGGTCACAGCCTCTCCGCCCGGCTGCGAGCCCCATCCCCGCCTCGCCGAGCTGCCCATCGGCTCCTCTCCGCCACCACAGGTCTGAAATTCAATTCACAGGTCTGAGAGAGCTTCTATAAATGAGTTGCCAAATTGCCAAAATGCGAAGGGGGCAAGTCCAACCCGAAATACAGACCCGTAAAAAGCAGATTCCAAGAGGTTGTAGATAGAGACTACACCTGTATCGTGGCAGGCTTCTGGGTCATCTTCTTTGAAAAAGTGAGCTTTAAGTTACACAATATTAAAAAGGAATAAATTAAAAAGACAAACACAAAAGACAAAAAAGGGCTTAAATAAAGCCTGAATTCTTTGTACATGTTCAGTGCTCCTTATTCCTCTGAGCCCTAACAAAATCCTTGGTTTCCTGTAAAACCTTTTTCCGTATTTCACATTTAGTAAAGCTGTATTGTTTTTGTTCTATAAAACTCATGCTAATATACAGCATGTGGAATGCAAGGAAAATTGGGAGGTTAGAACAGCTCATACTTTTCAGATGTCAAAACAAGTAATTACAGCAGTAATTCAGAAAAGCAGGAAGTTTCAGTGTTTGCCCTCATCTTACCTGTTCTCACTGGAATCCTAAAAAAAACAAACAAAAAAAACACCCCAAAAAGCCACCAGAACACCTTGGTCAGAGTCTGTTTCTCTGTCATTGATGCAGAAGCCCAGAGCTCTTTGCCAAAATGCACACTGAATATTCTTCAGACCAGTGCTGAATTTTAAAAGTTTACCACATTTATGAATTCATTTTGGCCGCATTTCAAAACAAAATTTTGTGTTTAATAAGTGGGACTATATTAGCTTTTCAAGGAAAAAAAAACCTCAAATGTTTTAATGACAGCCATTCTTGCACATAACATTAATCGACATTGCAAATTACAGCATAGCTATCATAGAATCACAGAACTTTCTGAGTTGGAAGGGACTCTCAGGGATCAAGTCCTAGTCCTGGTCCTGCAAGCACAGCCCCAAAAATCACATCCTGTGCCTGAGAGCATTGTCCAAATGCTCCTTGAACTCTGTCAGGCAGGTGCTGTGAGCACTTCCCTGGGAAGCCTGTTCCAGTGCCCAGCCACCCTCTGGGTGAAGAACCTTATCACCAAGGGGTAAATCTCACTCCACTCCTATTTCCTTGTGAGCCATCACTGTCTTATCAGGCAGGAAAGGCAGATCACAGAAGGCTGGACTCCACAGTTAATACTCTGGAATGGTGTTCTACAAAGTTGCTTGACGGGGGCAAATGGAAGAAGGGCAATTTCGGACGAGACTAGTAGGTCCACTAACACCAGCCCAATGGTTGTGACCTCCTGCACCATATATAGCTACTCCACGTCTGAATTCAGCATCCAGCTGAGCACACGTCCTTGCCTCAGCGCACTACACTCTGGCCTTGTGCTGGGAACAAAAAATTAGCCTTCATTTGCAAGTCAATAGAAAAAAAAGAAAAAGAAAAGAAAAAAACAAAAGCAGCAAAACTTCTCTGATGAAACTACTGGGAGAGAAGCATTTGTAACTCTTTCCCATTTGGGGAATCAGAGAATGTTGTTCCTTTATGAATAGATCTTTGAAAGATGGTAATAAAACAAACTACTACTTGATGCATTTAACTTGGTCCAAATTGAAACAAATGAAAATGCATACACATCTCCAAATGGGAAATACAGCAAAACCCCCAAACCACAGAGTATTCCAAGTTCCTTTAAGAAACTGTACAGTCTCTCCAAATATGTTTTAAAGGCCTTACATGATCTGTTCCATATGGAGTTTGTTTTTCCTCAGTGCTGTGACTAACAGGAAAAATCTTCAAGAGGAGGTCTCTTCCTCTCTCTTCATCCTTCTACCTCTGTTTCCCCAAAGGACTGATCATGAGTCTGTCTGGTTTCTGTTTGCTTGTGCTAAAAATAGTGTTACAGTGGACTGACAAAATACCCTCAGTTTTAAGATGACTGACTGATAATGTAGGATCATTGTTGCAGAAAGAATGAGAGAGGTTTATAGGTCAAGCTTTACAATGCTGTAACACAAAATAGTGTATCTGAGGAACCACCCATTTTTGGAGGAATTAGATATGGACAAATTGTGGGAACGCCTGCCTTTGAAGGTAATTCACCTGACTATTGGTAAAAGGGCACGAGTGACAAGGAAGCTGCAGGCAGGTGAACCTTTCTCCTGGGTTTTGCCTGTGCACCAGAAGGTCAGTGGCACAGGAGGGAGCAGCAGTTGTTGTGGAGGTTTCCAAACAGCTCCTCAAGAAGCAAGACTCTGTTCCCCCAAGCCCCACCTTTTTCGACACACATCTTTTTCTACTCACTCTCACAACATCTCTCATACTCTCACACAGCAGGATCCCTGCCTTTCTCCATACATAAGGTGGGATCCAGCTCCATCTGTCATCTCTTCACCTCTATCCCTCATGCTGCCCTGGCAGTCAGAAACTTGCACCACTAACGTGTTGGTGTCTTTCACAATGGTGGCCAGTTCTTACCTTCATCTATCACTTGAAACTGATTTGCTTACTGTGCTGGGCATCTGTAACCTAACATTATTTTCCTTCTAGGAGGTCTGCTTATATCAACTGGTCTACCAATGAATTTGTACATATACATACGTTCTCAAACATCACAGCGTTTCCTTACATCACAAGCTCTGAACTGCACCAGTCATTGTGTTAATGTTTTCCTCATTCTGGCTGTGACTCAGCAAAACTGTAACCAATGCCTTTGAATGTACAGAAATCACTGTCGCTTCAGTTTTGCTGACTGATGATGAATTTCAGCATTCACTTGAAGAGGAGCACAGGTTTATCTGTTCTGAGTTAGAATCTGAGGGGGAAAAAAAGCCTGTTCCTACAATAACAGAAAAAAGCTACTTGTAAAGACACCCCTCACACACACTTAAAAACAGAGACACATCCCAGAATTGATTGTTTGGTGAGGGGCAGGATCTGTAGAAGCAAACTGCTGCATCCATGCCATGCACAAGGGTGTAAAGCAGGGAAAATGGATGTAATATTAACCTGGGCACTCCTCAGTCAGCTCAAAAAAAAAATCTGCAATGTTCTTGCCTTGTATTCAAATTAATTATTCCACCCACTACACAATTTACTTGACAGGCATAGGTACACTCATTCACTTCAATATTATTAAGTTAGAGCTTTGCTCCTGTTTAATAGAATGTACTCTTTCATGTACACTAATGCCAAGGAGTACACAACCATTCCAGTAATTATATGTTCCAGTAAAATCATTAATAGCAAATAAAATACTATCATACCTACTTTATGCCTGTGTCCTGTAGGTATTCAATCACCTCCAAGTAGATGAGATACCTGTGTGAAAAAAATTGGAAGCATGTTTAAGTCTTTACCGCAACAGCTGCTAAAACATTTAATCACAAAGTTCAAAATGTCTTAATCCCAATCTTACTGTAAAGTTTAAGTGGAAGTACTTTAAATACAAGATGACTTTGCATGCCACTTGCCTTGGGAAACAAATAGTGTGCATAAAGAATGGGAGTAAGAGGATGAAGTTTAGTGGTTACAAGTATGAAGACTGCCAACATAAGAACAAAATACTGTGCAGAAGGAATTGACTGAAGTTAATCTTTCTAGGGAGAGGGTTTGACTTCTTTGTCTGGGAATATTTCCATGCAGGAGTAAACATCTTTGAGATGATTTGCTTTTCCACATAGCAGCACTGCTTGGATCCTCCACAAATGCAACTGTATTTCATAAAAAAAGCACGCAGACCAGCTGCAGTTTTCATGAAATAGGCTTTGGTAAATTCAAAGGCTAGTGCAATTACGTTGTCAGCTCAGGTCTCAAATTCTTTACAAGTCTTAGGTCTTAAGCACAACCTCCACCATGGTGCTTTTTTCATTGTGACAAATAATAGCTGTCTACATTTCCCATCTGTTCTTCTCCAGAAAGCTTTTCTTGTGTCTTATTCCTGGAAAAATTCGCATCAACACCCTTGCAAAAAAACCCCATGTTTCAGTCCTACAAGGGCTTATCTTCTCCCCAGTTAAATTTTCTTTGGAGTATTGTAGGTTATAAGGCTGGAATTGAGTAGTTAATTTCAAACTTTGGCCTTCAGCCATCTCACTCTGGAAGAAAGTCACCACTTAGTTCCATGCTCCTCATAACAAAGCCACCAGTTAAGGGTGAAGCATTGCAACCCCTCCAGGATGGAAGATGTTTACCCCTTTTCTCTGGACAGGATAGTCAAAAGCACTCAAAATAAAGCTGGAGCAGGACCCTAGCTGCTTCCTCTTCTCTGTTTAGTTGCTTGCACAGAAAACAGCCTTACTGGACACACAGGAGGTGCTTGTTTCTCAAAATTCAGCTGCCTCTTTTTGGCTTAAATTGATTATTCACAAAAAGAGTATTAAGACGTCATAAGGAGGCCTCCATCTTGTGTGTTTTATTTAGGGGCTGCAAGATCATGCTCTTTAAAAAGGTTTTTTCTTGCTGCGTGCTTTGTGGTGAGTCTACACGTACAAAAAAGCAGGATCAAGTCCAAGGTCTTCAGAGCACAACAAGGAGTATATTAGATTTGCTTTAAGCAGCAGCTAAGAGTTACTTTTCAACACTGCTAGTACAGGTTGCTAAGATGGTGGATGAGCTCATCTGATTACAGGGCTCCAACTTCAAGGAAACTCCTTCAAACATATAACCACTGGTTTTTTTCTGACTCATCCAGGTTATTAAAAAAAAACTTTTACTACTTACATGAAAATCTTGTGGTTCCCTACTTTCAGCTGTAGCTTTTAAAGCACAATGTTCCACAATAATTAGACTAATTGTTTTAAACTACACTCTCAGTAATAAGCAATAAACGTGCTTTTGTTTTAGGCAGTAAACTAAATTCAGCCCCTAACTTCTTGAAGATCACCATCTAGTCCCAAGAGTATTTTTTTCAAGCCCAAGTGGCCGTGGATTCTTCCTTGCATTTAGTCTGGTTTGCTGCCCATCAGAGAGTGATGACCCCAGAGCAAGAAGATTGCAAGGGCAGTTCCCTGGGCATGGATCAGAGAGGATCCCAAGGGGCAAACTTCCAAGAAGGAGCTAAGAGGACTGTAATCTCCTTTGCTGTATTGCTGTCTAATGCAACATACAGTCCAAATCACCTATCGGATAACTTCGGCCACCGTTCAGCCATCCCAATCCTCATCAAAACTGCATCCTGTGCTGTCCTGAGCTACTGCCACAGCGAAACGCTATCTTGAGGAAAGATCTTCCTCACTCTTAGTAAATTCTATGAGTGGCAAAAGCCAACCAGATCATGGGCAGGGGGCATTATTCATCACAACCCTCAGGAAGTTTGAGTAACACTCAAAAACTCACTCTCAGCCACTGCAGACTTGTCAAGGAAGGTGATATTTCAGATCCTATCAAGGCAGAACAAAGATTTAATAAACTCGCTGTGGTTTCATTCTGCACCTATCTACATGAGCGCAGACAAGGCAGTGGAAAAGGAAGTCTAAAGCTTTATCAGGACTTGTAACAACGAAGGCTGTTAACCCCCAAATGGGAACTTGCATTGACCTCAGTCAGCGCCTGTCCAGAAGAAGGATGTAAGCCCTAAAATGAAGATCTGCCATTGACAAAAAGGTAGAGAATCTCTTATAGTTTTTACAAATCCTGCTGCCTACAGTATGGATAGATGCTTTTGATTTTTAGTAGTTGTATATAGCAGTACAAAAATACAAAATACTTTAAAGAGAAGAGAGAAAAAAGACAGTACCTCAGCCTCAGACAAAGAGCAGAAGAGATACCTTAGTGAACTACTGAAATAAGGAAGAAAAACAGAAGAAAGTGAAAAAGAAAAGAAAAAAAGAAAACCTAAAAATCCTAAGGTGTTATGGTCAGTGTTGTTAATTCATTTTATTTAATGTAGAAGGTTAGCATAGAAGTCTAGTACAGGAGAACAACCCCAAATTAGAATCAGAAACAATATCATTTAGAAAAGGCAATATGTTGCAGCATCTTGTAAATACTTGTTTATATGACATGACATGGCCTATACTTACTGGTTATTCTATCTCTGTTCACAAAGCAGTTCTCTATATAAAAAGTATGAAATTTGATTGTTAATGTAACCAAAACAGTTCCAAATTCTTGAGGCATGACTGAGTGTCAATTATCAGTGTTTTGAAAAACTTCCACCAATCAAGCAGCCAGCACACTGTATTATTATTATTACAGATGCAAGAGTTACCCAATGAAGTCACATCAAAATTGGAGTATTTGGAAATAGCAGATCAGAGAATCCCAGAGTTTTCAGAGTGTCTCAGAGACAATAGTGCCCAACTTTCACTGAATACTGTTACTAGATTGCTCTGCTGTCTCAAGATTAGGCAGATAAAATCGCTTTCGTAGTATTTTTCTCACAGCCATTGACAAAGCAGCTAATATAAGAAAGAGACAAAAGTCTGTTCTGTTTCCTCAAGCCTTCAAGTTTATGGTACATCTGACCCAGGACAATGTCCCACTACATCACTTTGAACGAAAAAAGCCAACAAACACTTAAGTCTGTTAACTGCCTGTAAATCTAAGCAGCTGGGTTGTGAGTCATTTCAGGACTGGCTAATAATTGAATAAGCAACTGTAATTGTGCTCCATGAAACTCCCATGTTTCCTTTCAGTCTTGGCTTCTCTCATGAAAGCTGTACAAGTTAAGATGCAACCACAAAAACTCAGTCAGCTATGACAAAGTTTACCTCAAAGCTCTAGTCTACCAGCCATCATGAAACACATCCTGGTTCTGAGAATGAGACGGTAATAATTTCCAAATATTCCAAATATAGTGATGAGAAACTTTCTTACAGAATGATATTTTTGAGGACTCTCAGATAAAACTGCCATTTATTATTTATACTGCAAAAATGCTCACAGAGCACAATGACCAATGAACTGAATGCACGACTTGTAAAAAAAAACAAAAAAGGAAAAGGTCCCTATAAACAGGGAATTTGCAATCTAAGTGATGTTGAGAGTGTTCTGAACCTTTGAGTAAACATAGCTTAAATTTCAGCTGGAAGGGAGGTCTTTTTTTCTAGATCAGTGGTCTTTAACATCTGGTCTAGTACTAGGAGACCTGGAAAGATAACTGAGAAAAGAATATTTGCTTCAGTAGACTTAGATTCACTTTCGAGGGGTCCACAAATTTGAAACAGATTGAAAATACCAATCTTCTTAAAGATTTGTAAACTATGCCACAGAACTGCATTCTTGCTCAATTATTTGATGAGATCATAACTACACTAGTGGCTACACAAGAGAAGCAGTCACTCTGAGATGTTCTCTGAGAGAGACACTGGAAGGGGGCAATATTCCTGAGCCGCAAACTTCTGTTGCCTTCCAGTCAACGCTCCAGACTCATCTGTGCATGCTGAACAGTTAGCAGCAGCAACTGGGAGAAAGCCAAGAGAAAAGAGCCTAGGAGCCAGAAGAACTCACCTTCGTTTTGCAAAGTGTTGGAAAGAGAAAAAACAAGCTCTAGGGTCTGTAAAAATCTATAGATTTTACTAGTATATAAAGCAATTCCTATTAAACCTCATGAGATTTATACAAAAAGTCTGTAATGTGAAGATTCCCTACTGGCGAGCAGATAGGTTTGTGACTAATTCAGCCTATGATGGCTTTGCCAAAGCTATAAACAAAGTTTCAGGCTGTTTTATTGACATGGATACTGCTGGAAAAAGCTCTGACACCCTCCAGCTGCATATTACTTTTCACCTCCAAGACACCACTATAGCTTGCATAATATCGAGGCATAAAAAAAGCAAGAAGCGCTTGTGTTTGACACCTACATTTGTTTTGATAGTTAGTAACTATCTGGTTTGCTGTTCCTGTAGGAAGGTCCTCACAGCTGTGCTTTCCATAGGGCAACCCTGTCAGTGTGGCACACTGCTGCACAGAGCTCCCTTTAGTAAGAGCCTATGTTAATAAGGTTAGGAGGTATCCTGGTAGAGCAACAAGTCCACAAGTGCAGGGTCAGTCCAGGGCAAAACAGAGAAGCAAGAATACAGAAGCAAAAAGCCAAAAAAAAAAATGCTCACAAGCCTGTATATTTGGTTTTGACCTGCAAAATGAAGATCTGTTTTAATCATAACATATTATTATGGCCAACAGATATTACAAATATTTTTCTGAATCCTATGGACTGGTATGACATAAAACTGTTCTACTGGAAAGCAATACCTATAGACGCAGACACTGTTATTTGCTTTTGTGAATAAAAGCAAGGGAGTCACAAAGAATCTTTCTTTGTCTACCAGGCAGCTGATGTGCATGATAGACAAAGAAAAACTTTTTACATCATGTTTCCCAGAATGAAGTGCCTTTTGACAGGAGTTAACAAGCAAAGGAACGTCTTTATTTAAATCCATGGTAGAGGCAGAATATTTCTCTTCTACCCTGATCACTTGAACTATGTAAAGCAGTCCTTTTTACTACCTTCTTTCTTTTCACAAAAAAACCCCCACACTTTTATGCTGCCTTTCTTTAGGCCCAAGACCATGTGTTTTGACCGGCTGAGTCTATGGGCCTATTGTATGTTTCTACAAAAAAAAAAAAAATTAAGCCAAAGGTTTGTTAAAATCAGTTTTTCCTGTGTGAGGCAAAAGATTTAGCAACTGGGAAACAAAAGAGAATTTTCTAACAATACCAAATATCTTGATCAATCTCTCTACAACCTACTCTTTTGCCACTTTTCTCGTTTTTTAAGTTCTTTGTCTCTTCTATCACTGCATTCATTTACACTTGGAGCCAAATTTTTTTGTGTAGAGGGAGGACACAATTTTGTAATTTCATAACCATGAAAATGGAGTAAATACCCCAGAAAGAAAGACACCTCAGATTTTATCTTATATTACTCATCTTGTTTCTTTTGCATATTAGCAAACATGTAACACCATATATTATAAAGATAAAATACTGAGTCTAGAAGACACTGTCCTGCAAGCAGGTTTTCTGTCTAGACCATACTTAATGCATGAAGACAGTTAAGTGTTGTAGCAGGAGGGTAGTGACAGAAGAGAAATTTTTTGATAAAAGGGAGGAAAAACCCCATCATTTCTAACCTGGCCCTTCTCCCTTCCGGGAAGGCTGGGAAGGCTGGCCTCTCCACCTGGGAAGATACTCCGAAGCAGAGAAAGTAGTGCAAAAAAATTACTCTCGGAAGGGCAATAAGAGAGGGAGCACATACACACATCCTTCTTTTTGAGCAGACTTTTCTGAAAATTGTCTCAGATGTCTGCTGAGCTCTCATGGAAGGATTTTTCCTTTTTGTTAAAAAAAATGACCAAACCTTCCTCTTCATGTTTTGGAGCTAGCAACTCTCCTCAGTGGCAGTAGTTTCCAAACCTTTTATTGAACAAGCCTAAAAAAGGTTTACACTGTAGACAAAGCACCTGCCTTGACTGGGACCTTGGAGACAACAGTTTAGGCAGGAATATTCTACCTAAAGCCCATCAGTATTTAACATGCAGTCACTCATCACATCAATCTCTGCCTAAAGACAGTTCTCAGCTGCTACAGGTCAAAGGAAAATATATACTCATTGTAGAAGCTCTGCTTGTGTTTGCTGCAGTAGACTAGTGCTGAGCTACAGGCACACGTAGGATAAGGTGAATCAGAGGAAAATTTGTATTCTTCCATTTGAAGAACACTTTGGGTTTGGATGAGGCTGTTAAAACAAGTAGTAAAAGGAAATTAAAATTAGCACTGGATATTTCTTTCAAGAAGTTCCTTTCCAAAATTCCAGTGAAAATTGGCTTTGACCTGGCAGATTTATGAGGCTTTGAAACTTTCAGTTGGAGCCTAAGCAATAGTTTGTTTTGTGTTTAGAATAATAATACTCCTTAACTGAGTCAAAGAGTGGCGGTGACACCACTATTTATGGCTTGTTGTCCCTCTCAGTTTCTGCACAGGGAATGCAGCTGGACTGGTTATTGCTTTTTCAATTACCACATGCTTTTTGTATTGGCAACCTTCACATATTGAAAAACCACTAAACTGCTCCTCCAGAGCAGAGAATTAATTAAAAAGAAGAGGTTTAGGAAAGTGAAGTTTTCAGTTGTTGTTGCTTGACTTATTTATGCCATTTGTGTGTGTTTGTTTCAAGTTTCCAAGTTTTTCCCCCAAAGCATGACTACTAGAAGCTGAGATGTTCATACGTTTTAGGGTTCTGTCATCCGGAGCCAGATGAAAAGCACTAAATATCACAGTGCTAGCAATAAACTTGACAGTCACCAGCATAGAAACTTGACAGAGCTGTTTTGTCTTCTCATATTGCTTTCTACTGAAAGATAAAAATACCTCAATAAGTTTGCACAACATTTTTGACAGGTGGACATATAAATCTAGTTTTAAATTTAGTGCTCTTGCCTTTCTTATGGAGTTTTTATAACTCTAAGCTGAAGTGTTCTTAATGTGCTGGAATTGCTTCTTTCTGTATAACCTCCTAAAAATTGGCTCAGTAATGTAGTTTGCCTTTTCTAAGTGGAAGTACTGAATAAAATGGGATTTTTTTTTTCCCTATTGGAAAGGCAAATAGCATTGTTTTTACTTTTGTACAAGAATTTGAGAGCTGCAGAATCAATAGGCTGTTTCATATCCCATCATCAGCAGATACTGGGCTGAAAGCCAGTTTCTTCACGATGGCTTTGTTTAGCCTAGAGTTTTGTAATTCTAGTTAATTGATTGCTGGTTTGTTTGAGTTAGCACAATTGAAAATGGCAATGGAGATGTCCAAGAAATATTTGGGGCAGAACAGTTCATTAATCAAAGTTAAAGCATGCCCAAAACTTTGTAACAGACCAGGTTAGGCTGGGTATAACCTCTCTCACCTCTCTCCTACCTGACACTCAGGAACTCCATCCACACCTCCGTGGGTCTGCTGCACTGAAGGAAGACAGCTCTCATCAGGGCCTAGGGTGTGGTACATCAGTCTTTGGATTACAGGTGAAAGCAGACTGACTCCCTGCAGACAGAGTGGACCTTCCACCCAGTCCCCAGCACCAAAGGGAGACAGGATGAGGCACTCACTTCAAAAGCAAAAGCAGTTGCACTCAAGCACCTTACCGCCATTAGTGCAGACAGCTGAAGCAGCAAAGGTTTCTGCAACTAAACCTTTCCTTTCCCCTCTCCTTCACATTTGAGTGTGAAAGAAGCTGTTGTTTTCTTCCATTTTCGTATGTAATAACCGCAACATAATCGTTGACGGTTCCACATGCAGGACAGAACTGTGCAGAGCGGAACCATTCCTCTGCAAAGAATCATAAAAAATATGAGCAGACACTTACAGTTACATTTATGCACCTAAATTAGGAAGGTTGTTGGTCATTCTGATGTGAATGTAATAAACCAAAGTATTAGATCTTTTAGCCCTACCCTATAAAACAGGGCAGTTATGAAAAGCATAACTGATCTGGACACTCACTACAGCAATTTGGACTGATATAATTGATTAAGTGATAAAATTATACTGTGCTTTAGGATGTGTGTCCCTTGCCCTTAAATAAAACAACTTGCAATTCAGAATCCCATGGTGCAGTTGCAGTCCCACTGGTGGACACTGTAACACAGATGGGATTTGGATGTGTTTACTTGTCCATTGTTTGACTTTATCCTGGCGTAGCATGGTTCACTATGTGACACAATGGTTTGAGTCTTTACTGCTGTTCAGCTTTCACCACCCGTAGAAGAGGTTTAAAGACAGAAAACTGTAACTTAGAATTTCGTGGTGTAATGAGGCTGGAATTTGAGCACTGGTCTCAAATCTTAGCCGTGAGTTTTAACATCAGAACTGCACTGTTGCCGACTGGTGAGCTTGCATAGTAGCTTATATTGATGTTATAAGGCATGAAACTAATTTAAATGTTGCATCTGACTTCAGACACCAGATAAGAGTATACACACCACTCCTGGAGAGTGCACATCAGACTTGACCCTCTGTTACTTATCTCTCTGGAATGGCTGAGAGCAGCTTGCCGTTGGTTCTCCCAGTGGTCTGGGAGAACTTCCATTTCTATCTTTCCTCTTATACAGGCCAGTGAAAAGCTTTACTGAACTTATAATAAGCTGAAATAGAGCTGGTCCCTGCTGCCTAAGCTCTGCAATAAGCAGACTCATAAGCAGTTTCCAAAGTGCAAACTGATTAATGACAGCTCAGCATGGGGATGCTGAGAGACTCAGACTCATGACTGATGCATGTGAAAAGACTGATGAACAGAGGGTGGTCAGGTCTGAGAAAACAAAACCCATCACTGAAATTGTTGAAAGCTGCTGACAATTGTTTTTGCACACAGAGGCTATTTCTAAACATGAGAAAACTTACTGCTACTAACTGTTCTTCTGTGTTTCCCCATCCTCTTGTCAGAATCCCAGTCTTCCTGCCAAGGTAAAAAAGGAAATCTGGAAGTAGGAAACAAGTCAAGAGGCAGCCCCACCTTTATATAAGGAGACGTCTATGTTCCATGGAAGGGTCATTCTTAAAATAAGGAGAGTGATTCTAGTTTTAATGATTTTTATTAATTAATTAAACTTCACCAACCAACCATTATATTGATCAATGTATTAGAGTTTATATATTTAACCTCCTTGTCCTAGGAGATTAACACCCCAAAACCAGATGACAGATGTGACCCCTGAGAGTTTATCTGATGTGAGGAGAAAGAGAGAGCAGATAGTTAGAGGTGAGATTAAATAAGCAATGATGTTCTAAAGCCAAAAGTTTTAGACTGTTTATCCATTATTCAACTGTTCTCTTCAGTTCTGTCATGCAGGTTTCTCTCCTTGGAGTGTAGCGAAGAATATACCAAAATCAAAGAGACAAAGCCAATGCTGTAACAGAAGAAGACTGGCTAAATGAAGTTAATACTTCTTCCCTGGAAGCCTCAGTCCCAAACCAATTGATTCATTCCTCCTTCTTTCTTTCTTTTTCGCAGTCTAATGTTAGAAGGGGTGCCCTGATTGGTACAGCTTCCTTAATAAATAAGGAACTCCAGAATAAGGAAAATTTGAAGAAACAACAGCTCCATGTCAGACAATATCACTCCATACTTTTACTGTATAATGATAAAAATGTGTGAGATATACATTGCCCTAAAGAAAAGACCATGCCGAAAACCAAGACAGCACTTTTTTTTCCCCCAGACTGGAAAGTAGGGTAAATTTTACTCTCAGATTCACAGTTCATATACCTCCAAGAAAGGTTCAGTCCCATTTTCAGTCACTGAGGGCCCTTCAAATTTCTTGTTCCTGGAATATGCCAGGAATTTCCCCCATATTCACGTAAGCCACAATGAGCCGGTATTCCAGATATTGTGAGAAGAGCTTGTTCTGTAAGTGCAACATAGAAAAAAATCACCTTGCGTGGGAGCCAGCACAGTGTATCACTTGAAACAATGGTCAGTGGCCCAGCCAAGTATATGCAGCATGGATGGGAAATCCCAGCCCTGAGACACTGACCTTCCTGACTGTCCCTCACCCACGAGAGCAAATCTTCTGTTCCACTGTGCTTGGCAGTGCCTTGTCCTTCATCTATAAATCACTTCAAGACAAACAGGTTAGTAAGAACATGTTAAGCCTGTTTGAGAAAGACCCTCTCCTTATCACAAGATGCTACAGGGAGAGATCCACATTTTATATAATGTGGAAATCTTCATCATTGCTTTGAAGTCTCAGTTAATAGCAGTGTTTCTGTTACATAGTGGGAGAAGAGTTTTTTATGTTGAAAGAACACAGAACTCGACAGTGAAGTTAAATACAGTAGGGGGGTTTTTCCAAAACACTTACCAAAGTGATTTTTATTTAGTGAAATCCATGAAATTTTGTGTATAAGCAGGGTTGAGTATGAGAATCTATTCTAAGAGCAAACATGCATGTCCTTCATAACATGTAAGTCATTAAACAGATAGTGGTTAAAAGACCATATAACAAGATGGGTGGAGTTTTTCTAATGGAGGCTCTGAAATTGTTTCCTCCTAACAAAAGTTCAGAATGCATTTGTCAGCACATATAATTTCCTGTGCTCTTTGCTGCATTTCAAAAGCCAAAATATGCATCCTATTATAACAAAACGCCTGGTTTACCAAGATAAACAAACAACAAAACAGATCTGCATGGTGTCAGAACTGCAGGCAGCTCTTTGTATTTGTCGGAAGATCTTACTGGGTTAGGAAACAGTAATTATTTCTAGGCAGATTCAAACATTTTTGACTGAGATTGTGATGAAAAAAATGTAAGACCTTTTCCCCTGTAGGTGAACAGTTGAAATCCTCGGTAGTAACCTTAAACCTGACCATTAGTTCAACTTTGTCTCATGTTATGCAGCTATGCAAAACAAAGTCTGTTGATGAAATGAAAACAGTTTCCTAGAATACCAAAACAGACTGCTCCCTCCCTACGGAAGACAGTCATCGCTCCAACAGTGAAGTATGTTTACTAATCTGTGTCATTGTTAACAAAGATGTATTGGGGACACAGCATTTGAATTAAAGCCTCTAGTAAGTGAAGTAAGTGATCATACTGCATGAATTCAGAAACAAATTGGGCCAGCACAGGGTTTTAGAATCTTCTAGGCTCACAAGACACAACTGGAGACAATTTGACAGTTTATTAAGCTGTGGCTCCATGGACGACTGAGCAAACCTGGTGTCCTATGGTGGCCAACAAAGAGGAAGTGTGACTCCTCACCTGGCCTCTCTTTTCCCCTGCCCTGCTCCCACATTACACTTGACATCTAGACTCTCCTGGATGCTACCTTAACATAGCAGAAGACTGCCCAGCTCTTTTGCTGGGCCAGTCACTTAGACTGCCCTCAGCCTGGAAATGAATCAATAGGAGTGGACAGGGTGGTATGTGCATGGGCAAGAACAAGACTCTTCTATCTTGGAATCCGTGAGTCATTAGGTTGGGCAGCTGTGCAAGGAACCACTGTTCAGTAACAATATGACAAGACTCAAAGAGTAAGGACTCACCTCCTCTGCTAAAAAAGACACTTCCTGCCAACTTCAGCTAACTAATTCTTACTAATTCTTACTAATTTCATGAAATTACAAAGTGCATAAAGATATTCTGCAGGAAAGTTTAGGAAATCCCTGTGTTAGGTTTGCACCAGGAAATCTGACTAGCAGACATCCAAGAGAGGAGGACTGCGTTGTGTTTGACTGCAAATATGTAGCAAAATTTGTCTTCTGCAAATATATCACAGCTGAGCAAACCAGATAAAATCAGGAGTGAAAAATTACCATGTCTGTAATACAGGTCATCAGCAATATCAGAACTCAAATCCAGGTCTCTTGAGGCTGTCCTGGCTCACTGTCCAGTAGATCTCTCTTGTTTTCTCAATGCCTTGAACCTAGTAAGAGCTCCACTCTCTTATATTGCAGTCTTTAACTGTTGTTGGTGAAGAGTCAACTCCATCAACCTGCAGAAAAAAAATGTTCACATGAACTTAAAATGCACACTAGACACTGGGCCTAAGAAAAAGGTTTATTTCAATGACAATTATGATTTCAGCGATATAGTGTTTTGTCATAAATGTCAATTGCTAGAAATACCTGTGGGGTTTGCCATTTAACTGTTTCATTACAGATCTGTGCAGGACTGAATGGACAATAGTTGTCTGGTAGTGAGTTAAAACTGTGGACACTATTCATGCTTCAGCAGAGTGAGACTAGAAAGCAATTCGTCTCTCAGCTCTGTCTAAATAGCACACACAGTAGTTAGTATCAATTCAGGCGGACTACTTAGATGTTTATTGACCTGTGTATCTACTGTGCTAGAGCAGACTGTATTCTACTGAAGCTTTTTGAACTCTTGCTTGTGCTTGTGGTTTGCAGACCACAAAAATTTCCCAGAATAAGGAGAACCTCCAACACATTTTAATTTATGAAACATGTGCGGCCCATATGAGAAACATATCCCAAAGGAATGGGAAATTATAGTTTGCACAATGTGTGGATAAGAGTCAACTGGTGTGGAAGGTAATTAAATTTTGTCATTAATTAATTTCAACCAACAGTGTGCATTAATTAATCCACACAGTGCTCCTGTGAAAGAAATGCAGAAAGTTCTGAGGGTTTGTTGATGGATAAAAATTGATGTGTAACAGGATAGGGAGAAATTTTTGAATGGATAGCTGCTTCAGATTGCTTCTATGAGTGAACATTCCTATTCTGGAGCACATTCTAGCTTGCTTAGTCCAAATGCAAAGCAGCTTGAACTCATTTAGGAAGAGAGATGAAAAAAATCACCCTTCTGTTCAAGATAAAACCAACCAAACTCCCAAGCCAGTTACTCATTAAATCTATAGACAAGCCACAAATCCTATTATTTTATGTCCTGGAGTCCTTCCATTGTTACACATTTTTCACATCTGGCAAGTGCTTTGGTATAACTCTGATGATGCTCCCTCTGAAAGGATACAGTAGAACTTGCAGTATTCTGAGGGGAGACAAAGGTGGCTGCAAGTATGGCTCAGCACCTGCTCAAGCAAGGCAGGCAAGCTTTCTTCAGCTCAGGATGGCTTGTGTGTGTGGGGAGAGGTTTATAAAATCATAACTAGGACAGAGAAGATGAATAAGGAACAATTGTCCATTATTCCTTACCATATGAACAAAATAATTTATCCAATGACAGGTTTAAAAACAATTAAAACCAAAGAGAATTTTCCACACAACAAGATATTGACACACTGCTAAATTAAGTTTGGATGTGAAAAATATTAGCAGGTTCAAAATGGGATTAGGCAAGTCAGTTGGAGAAAGGTCCATTGAGGATAACTAAACAATGGCCCTAATGTGATATCAAGAGGAGGAAATGCCTGCAGCACTGATCACTAGAAGAAAGGAAAAAGGAACGGATCATTGCTGTGTTTCTTAAGCTCTTTCCCCTGAACTGTTGGTGCAGGCCATTGTCCAAGACAGGCTAATGGGATGCTCAACCAGCGTGGGACTGCTTAAACTGGTGTTTTTATGAGTTTCCAGTGACAACATCTGTGCTTAAATGGGTTTCAACATTACATTTAAAAGAAGTAATGGTAACATGTTACACAGAGAGTGCAGAGCACCAGAGCTGGGTTTGGCTCTTGTTTTGGATCCAACTCTTTTGTGTTTCTCCTTTTTAGTAGCAATTATGATGACTCAGTCTATGTATTTCCTAGCTAAGGAGCTCTGCAGCTGTATGGGAGGGATGGCAAGCACTATCACTATGAAATAAGAAGAAACTATAAATAAGTCAATTCGTCCCATGCCCTGTATTTATCAGACTCAAAAAACCCCCCAAAAACCTCCTGATATAATAATCCAGATGAGTGAAAGATTTCTTTATGAGGATCTTGACATTTTGGTCAAATCTGATCAATTGAATGCTATGATCATCGTTCCAGAGGCTGTATATTGAGAATGAATTTGCCTTGTAACTATCTGGCTCTAAAACTTGATTGAAAGACACAATGAAGTCTTTATGGCCTTTCTGGGCTCTGACAATTTTCCAGTTACCAAAAACAAATGACAAGAAACTCTTCTTGCTTTTCTGTTTATTTCCACATTTCACTGTGCTTGTTTCACTTGATAATGCATTTTAAGGATTAAAACTCTCTCCAACCCATTTTTTCGTCCCAGTGCTATTAGTGTAGGTACTAAAAAGAGGTTTCCAGTTAAGGATAGACAAATTCTTTTTGCCTAATTTTGACCTTACAAAAAAAAAAAAACAACCCACAAACAACAAACCAAAACTAAAACCGGAGGAGATGAAAAGTTCAGTTTGACCTTTTTCTGGTATTAATGAGAGAAAAGCCAAAGAAAAATAGATTGCAGTGAAAAATAGAAAAGAATTCAGAAGAGAGAACATGTAATGAGGACATGAACCCTAAGATCTCCCACATATGCTGAGCCAGTTTCTGTGGAATGGTGGACCGTCTGCCATCTCTACTCTAGCACGCAAAGTTCAACCCACCAGAAAACCCCACAACCAACCAACTGAAAAAAACCCAACAAAACCCCCCCAATCAATAAGGCCCAGGGTAAATCATCAGTTGAAATTACAGGAAAATGTAATTCAGGGTAATTATGTCAATAAGAGGAAGGCTGATGAGGAGTGAAGTGGACCACACTTTTTGCCAAACCCCAAGATTTTAAAAAAATCTAGCTTTATATAAAGTAATCATATGATGGATGGTTTCTATATCTATTTTTACATTCAGAACAGATTTAGAAAAACGACAACATGAAATAGTGAAGGGATTAAAAATACACCTACCAAACGGACTTATTAATTAAGAAAGATTGTAAGAACAAAAATATAGTGCACAGAATGATAAGCTATCAGGCAACATTTTAATTACATTGCATAAGTGTTATGTCATTTAGAATTAATGTTATACATATTATAGGTCTTCCAGCATTTAAATTTTTGAGAAATGAAGATGCCAGATCCCATTGAAGCAGTCTCCATTAAGCACCTCTATTGAAATCCAAAGACATTTAACAAAGAGATGGTATTTATGAGTGGTTTCTAGTATAGTCTGCCAATCACCTGGAGAGTTTTCATTAATAGAAATTATGTTAGAATTGTACTGTGGTAGATCTTGTTTAAGAAAGCAAAATTTGTTTATTGACTAATAATAGACAAGGAAAAAAAGACTACCAAAATACAGTGAGGATATAAATTTCACGAATTACATATCTAAGTGTCATGCATTTGTTGGAAGCCTGCCAAAAAAAGAAGATGCAAATAACATTGAGGAATTCTATGTTGCACTGAAATAATCATCAAGTGATACTATTCACGAGTTCACATGCTATATGGGCAATTTATAACTATCTTCTAAAAATAAGAAAGAAGCTTTTTTTAAAAATTCTCTGGACAGTAGAGCCAAATGAATACTTTCTCCATGCCCACCTCACCCCAAAAGTGCTCAAGGCTTGTTAAAAATAACAAGAGAGTTACAGCAACAAAAGTAGAACAGGTAGAAGCAAGGGTTCTTGTTTTTTTCGGAAAGCCAGGCATATTTCCCACTCCCAGATATTTGGGGGGCTATAGAAACATTTCAGTCAAAGATGAACATAGGCTAAAAGTCTCCAAGATAATTATAAACCCACGAGCTTTATAAAATTAGAGGTATGATATTCGATAATGGCTTTCACATGGTAAAGTCATGCAGGAAAAAAATGTTCTAGATTCCCATTCCAGGTGTCCCACTTAATGCTTCTGTGGCTGCAGAGTAGCCAGGGAGTATCACAGGACCATATTGCTGCACATAACTTCTTTCTCCCCACTGACTTGAGGATGTCTCCTAGGTACTGGAAACCTCAGTTTAGTTCCTTCCTCTGCCTGAGACAACTTGAACATGTATTTCTAAATTTCAAGAGAGAGCTCAGACCACAGGTGTACATAGCATGGTTATCTGAATTTTTGGACAATACTCCACTGAAAGTAGGATGTACAACATGGAACCTGACAGTCCTGCTTCCCAGGGGAGCAGGCAAAAGCTGATGGGGCAGTTCCTATAGGCAGGACCCAGGAATCTGCCACAGCCTGAGAAGGACTCTAATCTCTGAAACATTAGGAGGGGATGGCATCTCTGAGGAGAATCCCGTCAGTAGGAGGGAAAACATGAACTCACATCCCAGGACAGTATTCCAACAGAGGAGCTGTAAGAGGAACAGGAAATCCTTCTGATAAACTTTTCAAAGCCACACTTTCTATTCCATCCCTATTTTCCTCGTCTCTCTTCTACCACTTCCAAAAAGAAAATGTTCCAACAGCAAAGAACTCACTCTGTGTTGAACACAGCAACTTTGGTTCATCATTCCCTCACAGTCTGTACCACACAGTGCAATCTGAGATGGCTCTGCTGGGGTTTTTGCGTCTTCTAGACACAACAATGAACACATTTACATACAAAGCTCTATGAATAACACAATCTCAACTAGAGATGCCAAAATCTCTTTTCCCACATTATGTCTTCAATCAATGATGAACTGCAAAGAAGGCAGAATTCTCTCTCTGTCTGCTTTACATATCCCCACATATCTCAGCAGGATTTCTGGAAATAATGCAAAGCCTCTCCAGTGCTTGACATGCAGTACCTCCAAATATGACAGAAGAGCTCTACAGCCAATAAACAGGAAAATTTGCATAAAAATGGAAACTAATTTATCTCACCATAAAGAGAACATTTTGTGTCTGGCAAGCAGTATGAGCCTGAATTTGCATACATTTCTTTGCAAACAGTACTAGAGGCACTGTCACATCCATTCTGCTGCTACAATGATAAAAGCAAACAGCATTTAGCTCAACAGTTACGTGTTGTTCAGTGAACAGGTTGTTTTAGGACATATCTTAACAAAAGACACCGACTGTGTGCAAATGTTTTTAAGCATAAACATGTGCAAGTTTTTATAAGAAAAAATCCTTTTTTTCAACATATTTTTCCATTTGCTCATCAGCTTCTTTTTTTCTATGGAATAGCAAAACAAAGCCATGCTATGTTCTCAGCAGGGCTACTTTCATAGCAGAACAAGTTTCAGAGTTGTGACTTGGTACTCTTCCACTATTAAAAAACATAAAAATAAAAAAACTGATTCCTTGTCCTTCCTTCAAGGAAGGAACTGGAAGACAGAATTTCCAGTGGTATTCCTGGTATCTCTACAAGCAAAAAAACAACAATAGCAAAAGTTTACCATACATAATAGAGGAAGGAAGAGACAATGAAAGCAATGTTTGTGTTTATTTTCTTCAGTGTATGCACTCAACTATCGCCAACTTCAATGCAAATACCATTTTCCATAACATCCAAAGTATGAGACTGATGCTGTAGGAGCCATACCCTAAAGTAGGAAGCACAGTATAAAATTAGCCAGGCAAACAATCAGCAGTCTGCTCTAAAGCTACCACAGTGTGGGGTGGCAATGTACAGACTCCTTTCGCCAAATCTGCCTTATTAGGAGTTTTCCCACATACTCTTCTGTTCTCATTTTGCTTGTAAATAAATAGAATCCAAATAGAAAAGCAATAGGTCCCCTAGCTACAGTAAACACGGGTGGAAAAAACAGAATAAAAGTTAATTTCTTATGATCTTACATTCAAAGAAGATAAAAAGCTCGTGCTGGGACTTGGTGTGGCCTTTTGGAACACAACTTGCTTTCCCAGCTTACTTGTCTGACCTCTGTACTGAATGAAAAAAACTATCAATACAATATGCAGAAATTCTGTCACCCCTTTGGTATTAAGGGTGAGAGATGGCTCATTTGGGATATTTGTTTTAATGATATCATAGTCACACATCATTTGATTTGAATCAAATAGATGCTTTTGAGCTTAAAAAACTCTATTGATCTATCTATTAAAATATTTCTTTTGGTACTCCAGTAGGTTCTCTAGCATTGTTGCCATTTTAATGACTTCATAACTGATGCAGTAAACATATTCAAACATATAAATACCTCCGTTTTATTTTAAAATTGAAACAGATAAAACTATCTGTCTCAAAAAGCAACAAAGAATTAAAAATCAGTTCCCGGTAACTGCAATGGAAAGTCACAAGTGGCATGTGCAAATCCACTGTGACTCAAAATCATCTATCAGATCATCATCTGAACCAGATCTGCCAATAAGACTCATTTGCTTAAGAAAACCTGCACCTCCAAAGAGTAATTGGCCAGTTTAGACCTATGACCATAATAATAAAAAAAAGTGATGCAAACATGATTAGCTCAGTTGGTGGGAGCATGATGCTAATAACACCAAGGTTTTGGGTTCAGTCCCCATATGGACCATTCACTTAAGGGTTGGACTCTATGGTCCTTGTAGGTCACTTCCAAGTCAGAATATTCTGTGATTCTAGGATGTGTCTGTAGCTTGCATGTGTTGAACTGAACAGCATCAGTGCCAATTTCACTTTCCGTAGGCTTTACAAGTTGATGGTGATGCTGTAGGATCACAGTATTATGTATAATTAATAAGAGCTAGACATGACAATAAATCTGAGTTAATACAAGAACCTAAAATATATTAGTCTAAGTAATCATCTCTAAATTAAATTTTTCATTTTTATATCAAGTGTTCACTATACTTACCTGGTTTATCACCTCTATTTTCAGATTCACGAATATCTAAAATTCTCGTGAAAGGCATTGCTAGAAATATATCAAAGATACCAAAATTTTTCCCATCTTCCTTGCTTCACTCTCAGTACCAGCCATCAATCTTTCAAATGAAGAGCACAAATTAGTTCAGGATATCCTTGTTTTGAAAAGCAGTAAAGAAAAAGATCAACACAGATCACTAGTGCTTGTTGAATCAGCACACAAAGAAATAAGAACTTAGGCTATTCCCCCACAATATGAAGTCAAAACCGTTTTCTTTTGTATGCAGTCTCTTCATGAAGGAAACTACAGGGATATCTGCCATGGACGGTACCTGGCACAGTTTTATAACAAATGGACTGTTCTGACAGTGTATTTATTCAGCATTTGCCCTGTGCCCAGTTGGTAGAGGTATGTGAGTTTATACATCCATTTTGGCTCCTCTTAGTGTGCTCACTGAGCTCTATGGGTTTAGATGGCATAAGTTTCTGAAGGTAAACTTATTTGTATCATACATACTTCTGCTGTATTTACTGTGATCTGTTAGCGTTGCAATGATGCCTGCAGTATTCTGTCAAGTATTAGTCTGTATATAAAAGGTGTTCTGAGAAATATTTTTTGTAATACTTACATTTAATTCATTTAATTTGTTTAACTGTAACTGTCATTAAGTTCTAAAAATTGCACCCTGATAAGAGTAGTTCTTAATTTAAACCAACTGCTCCCTACACATGTGGATAAGGCTGTCACTATGGTAGCAAAACACCTGGGATAAACTCCTAGGCCACTGAAAAAGCTAGTTTTGCCACTAACTTCAGGAGACCAGCATTCAGTCTTAGGCTTTACAGAACAACAGATAATGAGGCTTTTGTTAAATGTTCTGGCCTACCTATGCTCTCTGGCAGATGTTTTCCTCGGTGAATTTGCCACCTGTATCAGAAAAAAACCCAACTTATTCTTACCAAAAAAAAAAGACCAGACCCTATATCTTTACAACACATGTTTCCTTTAATAGAAGATAATGTGTTTACAGTCTCTGTGCTTCCTCATCTTGCTTGGACTTCATCACCTTGGCTTATCTCCCATGTAACTTGTGTTTGCACATTCAGTAGTTTACACTGGAAACAGTGTGGTCAAAGAATATTCTTCATTACACAGGCAGAATTTCATATGTGCTCTGTATTGATGTCTTTTCCTGCAACCAGAAACAAGGACACATAAACTTAAGTCCTTTGGCGCTCCATTGGTATAAAACTACAGCATCCCACTTTTGAAAAACAGTTCAGTCACTTTTCTGAATGAGTTCCACACAAACGAGAAAGCCTGTTTCTGATGTAAAACCCAGATGCACAAGCCATGCCTCACTGATGAGAATGCAACACTGGCCAAAGTCTAGTCCATAGGGAGCAGAACAATGCTGTGTAAAACATGGACAAATAATACAGGATTACAGTAACAGTGTTAATGGTAGAATATTACTTGCTTCTTATGCCAGACAGACACAGAAAACACTTGCAGAGGCTTAGGAGATTCCCAAACACTCAGCCTGAAATCTGAGCATCTATTAAAGGTTTAGAGTTATTTCTGCTGTTGGTAAACATATTGTTTCTAAGTCTGAAATCATTAAAGGAGTGTTCTCAGCAAAGTAGATGCAAAGAAGCAGAACCTTTTCACATTGCTTACCTGCTCTCTGTGTCAAGAGCTCCTATGCCCCCTCTAGGTGATCATTCCAAAAAGGTGGACAATACATCTACGTTGCTGTTTCTCACACATCATCAAAACCTCAACCCTGCCTCATGAGTGTCAGAGATTAAACTCCCATTAAACAAGGATGGGATCAAATTTCTCAAATTCAGCAAGTCACTCCTAGGAAAACCCACTACAGGTGGAAGCAGTCAGGCTACTGATGAGGAGGTGAGTTAGGGCAGTCATGACAAATGGTTACGTTACCTAGAGTGGACAATTTGAAGGTTATTAGCTGCCCATGTGTCCCCCAGTGGGCATACTGTCCTGCAAAACGTGCCTTTCAAGATATGAAAGACCCCCACAGCTTTGGCTGTCTGCTCTCAGGCTTAATAGGGGATTGATAGTTTAAACACAATGCTAGCAGCAATATTATTAATAAAATAGGTGCTCAAGGTTAATAAGCACACAGAGCTATCTCACCCCACTGCAGTCCTCTTTGCAAGTGCGTAATGGTTATTTCCACCTTTTGGCATTTTATAAGCAAATGACATTCTCGTTGCAGCTGTCCCCTGAGTTACTGCTACTTCCATCATTGCCAGGTCAGCAGTACTGGCTTCACAAAGCAGCTCCTGACTTACACTCCCTCCTGTTCAGGAGCAGGCATTTCCCATACCTGTTGCAAATTAAAACCTGAGTTCCAGGTACTCAGTACATCTAAAAGTCAGATCCCAGACACTGGCTTATGTGAATTATCAGTAAATTCGATAGAAAGCCACAGGCCTAAATGTTTTCTTTCAAAGAGGGTAAAAGGAAAGAAGGCAGAAAAAATTTCATTTTGATTACACTTTACTGCTGTGGTTGGACGGAAGTGCAAATTTTATAGTTGTCCTAACCAAGTTATTCTTACTTTTTTGTGGGGTGGTGAGTTTTTTGGGTAAAGTGTTCATAATTTTATCTCATTTCTGTGAGTTTTGCACTAATGGCTGTTCCTCAACACAGCGTAGAGCCTGAGTGAGTCCATCCCATAGATCCACTAACACTAACTTTAAACTGATGCAAGCATTTGGTATTTGCTGTTGCAGAGAAAGCACAGAAAGCAGAAAATACCCAGGTAGGTGTGAGATACCAAGATGTCCAGGGAGCACAACACAAATTTTCAGAATCAAATACTGCAAATTTTGCATAAACAACCTGCAGGCTCATTAAGAATCAGAAGAAGAATGGCACTGAGATAGGAATGACAAGGGAGAGATCCCCATCTCACTGCTTTATGAAGAAAACTGAAATGGAGTATTTCCCTAATGGGAATTTTCTTTTAAAGTGGCTGTAAATAAGCTGCAATTAGCACAGAGCTAATAAGATCCAAAATGCCCTCTCTTATGCTACTACTTTGGAAAAACTCCAACAACTTCACAATTAAAAAAAACGAAAAAACAAACCACAAAAGTATATTCGAATCTTCATTTGCCGTTTTGTGAGTTTATGTATTTTCCCTGGAATACTGATCTTTATTTTATTTATTCACATTAGAGTGATTTCAAAAATTCCTCCTCAGACATGTCTCATCATGTCATAATTATTCATCATCATGAAGGCTTCTAACAGCCTCTGGTTACAACACTATGATGTTTTCTAATAAATTATAAAGTGAAAGGATAATTTAGTCTCCATAACCAATTAATCTCTGGCTTTTTAGCAAAACTTAGTTCCAAAAAGTAATGTGTCCCCTAGTCTAGGGAGAGATGGACTGCAGTAATCAGTTCACCTCACTCTTTCTCTGGAAATAATCAACATATCTGAATGCTTTCCAGTTCCAACCAAACAGGACAAGCCTTAAAGAGCATATGGAAAGAGAGTCTGAAGTAGCTTCTTGGAACTCTCAGGTCTTTTCAACGGGAGAGTAGACCAATCAGTTAGCATCTCAAAATGGAGACAAAGGAATGATTGTAATGAACATGCCTCAGGCTTGACTTGGAGCAGGATCTCATGCATTTTCTACAGACCTTCGGCTAACATTTCCTGAGACTGATGGAAATAGTCCATTAACTTCATGGCTACTGGTGGGCATACTAAGGAGGGGGGACGCAATGTTATTATATAAACAACAGGGGCAACCAACATAAACATTTGGACTTGCTATAGATAGGTAATCAAGTTGACAGCTGTTGAATTGTGGGTATACGAGCCCCAGGAGTAAGTATTCTTAACAAAAACCTTGTTTTGTGGATACTAGTCTAATCTGGATCAACCCTTTATAAGAGTAAATATTGGGGTTTTGTTTATTTAAACTTAGGTGTCTGCAGTATCTACAAATGTATTCTACTGCATGCAGACAAGGTCAGTGAGATGTTTCAGGTGTCAAGGGGGAAGCTCTCATATTTCTGGAATGGTAGAGGGAAGATTTATAAAGTTTTTACTGGCCTGAAGGAAAGCAAGAAAGTAAGAACATCTGCCAGAGTAATGAGTGGATTGTTGGCTAAATTCATTCAGTGGAGGAGTTTGAAATAGATCATCTCTGTCTTCAGAAGTAGGCGTTAGTGGAGTCATCAAAAATAATTTCTACAGAGGAGTTCAGGACATACCTACAGGGAATAAAACTAATCTGAAAATGTAAATTAAATACACAAAGTATGGATAGAAAAGCCAGCAGTTCTTACGCTCCTGGACTCACACAATGTACTAACCTTGCTTGTACTAACCTCTTATGAAACAATAACAGAAATACTTTTTATTTGAGTCTGGAATAGTACTTATGATCATGTCATTAAAAGAGGGAAAGCTGCAGACAACAGAGGTTGCTACGAATACAACTATGATCACGCTACCCAGATCTTCAATGGTATAAAACATCCATCCAAAGAGACAAGCACAGATTTCAGAGAATCACAAAATATCCTGAGTTAGAAGGGACCCACAAGGTTCATCAAAGTCCATCTCCTGGCCCTGTATAGGACAGCCTGAAGAGTCAAACCATGGACCCAAGAGTATTGTCCAAACACTTTTTGAACTCTGGCAGGCCACTGCTGTCATGACCTCCCTGGGGAGCCTTTTCCAGTGTCTGACCACCCTTTGAGAGAAGAACCTTTTCCTGATAGCCAACCTAATTTCCCCCAAACAGCTTCATGCCATTCCCTCAGGTCCTGTTACTGGTCACCAGAGAGGAAAGATTGGTGCCTGTGTCTCCACTTCCCCTCACAAGGAAGCTGTAGACCACCATGAGGTCTCCTGTCAAGTATCCCCTTCTCCAGGCCGAACAAGTGACCTCAGCTGCTCAATTTCAAACTTTGGCACTGCCTGTGATGTTTCTAATGTGCTCTAGAAACTCACCGCTGCAGAGAGAAGTAAACATGAGTGGGTGGAAAAAAGGTTCAAACAGCTGAGCAGCAGTGACAGTAGTACAAATTTAAACAACTCTCTCCCTTTTTAGGTTTGGAAGATCAAAAGGAGGCTGTGCAGCCCCTGAAGTGCTCTGTCATGAGTGTGTTTGTGCTTGCCACTTGGCACTATTGTATAAACAACGTACAGTACACCACAAGGAACAGTGACGCGGCCATTTCCCACAGCAGCCCTTTCTCTCCCCTCGTAAACAAACCCAAGGCTGTGCGTATCCTTTACAGCCATGCTGGCCTCTCCTCAGGAGCTCACATGAAAGTGCTTTGACTGTGTTTTGCATTAGTTTGCTTCCAGTGCCAAACAGCCTCCGGACTCCCCAAGCGCATACTGCGAGCCCCTGCTCTGGGAGGGCAGCCAGCTGGGCTGTGTGAGGCCCACAGCCTGGGGCTCACCCAGGCACTGGCAGCACAGGGAAGACCCCTCTGTGACTGTACAATGGATGGCCAGACCTCTGGGTCCACTGTTATCTGGAGGATACATTCTGTACACCTGCCCTGGAGCAGCCAGAGCACAGGGGAATGGCGGCGCTTGCAGCCAGAGCTGCTTATTTGACTCTGGATGTTAATGGTCAGCCTTCCCCCTGTGCTGACAAGTTTCTGTGGTTAAACTGGTCAGGCTCCAGGCACATGATTTCTTCAGGGCTACTGAAAATTGATTAATCCCATTTTGGCAACGGTCAACGTCCTACGAAATGTTGTACGGAAATTATTTTAATTCCTTTCTTTCAGAGGGCCTGCTCCTCTACACTGCCTCTCCACTGCTCTGGCTGCAGGTGTCTGACCCCAAAATAGCATGAACTGGGTTTGTGTAACTGGAGTGTGGAAGGAGTTCAAAACTATGTTTCTCGGTCTGGGCCTCCATAGGAGGCACTATAAATACATGCAAAGGCAAGGATAATTGGCATGTAAAATGAATAATGCTGCAAGCTCAGCCTAAGAATTTCAGCAAAATAAAACTTTTGTGGCAATTCTACCAACTTGTGTTCTGGTTTTCCTCAGCTGATTTTTTCCAGATGTCTCACTTTCCCTTTCCTCTTTGAACAGTAGTACCTTTCCCTGGAGTCCCAGTATCATATTGTATAAATCATATGTATTCCAGCCTGTAATAACTCTCATAGGTTAAGCAAAAAAATGACCACATAAAGATGAATAATCCTAACAATCCTGGCGCTTGTTTAGCTTTTTAGGGAAAATTAGGCATGTTACTAAGTCAAAAAACCTTCTAATCTCATGGTCCACAGTCTCCCAATTGAGTCTTCTACTATGGGGAAGACATGGCCTCTGGACATGTCACTGTGAAGAGGTGCCTTGAGTCCAGGTAGCTTGGCAAGAAACTAGAGTTGTAAAAGCACACCTTTTTTACCTTATTCACAGGTAATGATTTGACAAAACATGAACTTACGGGGCAAAGTAACTGCTAACCTACTGCCCATCCAGATTTCTCCAGGAAAACAGCCATAAAAGAAATTTCACATGTGGGACAACAGAACTTTCTGTTGAGACAAAACAGGGAAGAAAATAGTTAACATGATCTCTGTTTCTAACTCATACCACATTTTGTTTTCTGACTCTTAACAGACACCCACCTCAGACTTGGATCCACTGAAAAACTTCCATGGATTTCATAAAAACAGGATTTGAAACTCTGTTGTGGTGAAAGTATGATATAAAAAATTTACAAATTTGTTTCTAAGAGCCATCAGAATCATTTCCCTTTTGGCTTGTGCTAAATCTTGGGGGTGGAGGAGGAAAAAAAAAATAGCTCCCATAACTGAGCCCTCCAGAGTAGGAGTTGAAATTATGTCCTGAGTACTCACAGCAACCTGGCAGGACCAGCTTTCACTGTCCTGCAGGAAAAGGAATAAGCATGCTCCAGAAGTCAGAAAGCACCCTGAATTATCAAGAAAAGTTGTTTTGGGTAGAGGCAGGGAAAACAGGATAAGAAACAAACTGGTTGCTTAGGTCAAGAGAAATGATCAGTATCTGAAGTATGGAAAACCACTGCCATCTGTCACCACAATTTTTTTTTTTTCGAAAGTAAAACCAAAGGATATGAACAAGGGAAAGAGTTAAACCACAAAGGATAAACTGCTCTAGCAGACAGAAGACCTCAAGGAGAAGTCTCTCCATCAGATTGCTAACAGATACAACCCATGGAGAATTAAGTGCCAGTAGATGTTGAAAGCAGACTAGATTGTGTAGTGTGTTTCAGAGACACAGACATCATCTTCAAGGTGGTATGATAAAAACTAGTCAAAATTCAGAGAATGGAAAGTAGCCCTTAGATATCAGAGAAGAAAACTTCAATTAATTTAGTTTGTCTTAATCTATGCCGGTTACAGCTACAAAGTGACAGACCCTCTTCACACTGATGTTGCATTCCAGGTCTCAGGCTTCTATCCCTCCTTCCTGGAGATTAGCTCCAAACAGAAAACTATTGCAAAATAATCTATGTCTGATCAGAGCATCCAATATAAATGCACAAATCCTTCTGTGTTCATAAACTAGCAAGTTTCTCAAGGTGACATGAGAAGCTATTCTGTGTGTCTAATATGTGGAAAAGCCATAGCTGTTGTTAACTCTTTACATAAAACTGGGAATCAAATGCCCTGTGTCTGACCTGGGTTTCCTCCTAGAAGGGGTGGCTGAAAGGCTCCTCTGCAAGCTAAAACTGAAACCGTATGGCACAGTTCAACTCGAGAACTGAATTTCTTTGTAGATGCACAATTCCAAGAGGACTTTCACTAAATAGTGAGTAAAGGATGCTCTGAGCTCTTGCCCCTGACAAATCAGGGGGGAAAAGTCTGTGAAATGAATTCAAGGCAGAGGGGCTTTTCTGCATTGCAAAAGGTAACTTCAGAAGGTTAGGTCAATAAACCTGAAGTATGTCAATGAGCCACTATACATTTTAACAGCCCCTACCCAAACAAGACTATTTCAGTTGGATATTTTGCTGTCAGAAGTTCAACAGTTTAATTGCATCACCTAAACAGCAACCCAATTAAAGTTACCTCAGCAGTGCATAGATACTGTTCAAATAACTCTCCCAAGCAACATAAATGGTCTTAAAATGGCACCCTTTATAATCACAAAGGAGATCCTTGGGTGACCATCAGAGAGATGAAAGGTGAACGGCACAGCCCTTTACCCACACAGTCAGCTTTTATTACCTTTCAAAACGCAATTGTATTGCTTTTAATGCTTTGGCATGTTCTCCAGGTTTTTTTCTGCAGCACAATCAGGCTACAGGAAGAAAAGCACTGTTAACACTGCAGTGTCTTAAAGACTATTTTTACTGTTCCTGATTTATTTCTGACCTCCTATTTTTTTTTTTTTTGCTTGACCTTTTACATGAAGACAAGGAAAAGAGTACATTTCTTCTGCCAGTTGAGAGCATTTTCTTTTCTTCACTAGCAGAATTATAGGGTTTTAAGTGAATGTCAGCTATTCTGCCTGCAGGCTTTCACTTCACAGCAACTGTATACCTGGCCTTTTCTTTCTTCGCTAGTAATAGCCTTTGTTAAGTAAGGCAATGTTTACCAAGCAAAACCTGCACAGCCTCTAAGAGTTGTGCTGAATGACAATGTTTTGGAAATCAGTTTCCCTTGGGAGTCAAAATTAGTGACACAGTCAGGTGTTTTCTTAGTGCTATTGGCTTGTTTACCAAACCTGCACATTTCCCATCAGGGTTCCATCCAAATCACAACAGTGAATGTCACACAAGCCCCTTCCCAACTGAGGGTTGCCTCTTGACCAGAAACTGCTGCTTTCTGTTGTCTTCCTTCATCGCAAATTCACTCTACAGCTCGAAGCATATGGTTCAAGCCAAGGTTAATGCAGGTGCTTTTGTGCTGAAACTACCCATGTACTGAGCTAGAGAGAGACAGAAAAGGTTTGAGAACCTCATCATTGCATTAGCACCAGGTCTATGTTAGCAACCTTGCATATAGGAAAGCTGAGAACGAGTCACGCCCTCCTCCTCCTTTCCCCTGCTCTCTCAGTTCCCTAAACTGTCAGCCCTCAACTGTGTCCTGTCTCCAGTTGCCCTGGCTCTTACACTTGCATCCAGAGCTTTGGGAACAACAGGAGCAGCAGGAGAGTCATAGGTAGGACACTAAACTGAGGTGGGTGCTGCACGGGAGCAAATAGGTTCAGATCTCAGCCAAACAAGGCTGCTGCCTCTAAGACTTGGAGCTGAACAGACCATGGTGCAGCCTTCACCTTCCTGTGGCACTCCCATTCTAATGAGACACTTGAACTCCCCATCTCAGCTGTCACTGCTGCATCTGTGGCCTTCTTCCCAACAGCTGTGTTTGTCTCTGCTGCCTACGCAGGTAAATAAGGTAGAACCTTATTCCCACCATTCTGTTACAGTGAGAGACCAACAACAGCATTGGCCTGAGACAGGGAGTTTCTTTTTTGTGGTTTGAAGTTGTTCCCAGGACACCACATTCCATGATCTTGGCACTAAGGGGCCTTGAAGCCAT
This sequence comes from Oriolus oriolus, assembly GCA_013400235.1. Classification (NCBI taxonomy): domain Eukaryota; kingdom Metazoa; phylum Chordata; class Aves; order Passeriformes; family Corvidae; genus Oriolus; species Oriolus oriolus. The sequence continues at coordinate 1,010,248 of VXBT01001432.1, read as the reverse complement.
TTAGAGAAGCTGTTAAGAAAAAAGAGACCAAGATACTAGGGAGGGTGCTGGGTGCAGGTTGCTGAATTTCCTCCTTAGGACTCCATGTCCTTATTAGGACTCAGGATACACCAGCACGAGGCAAGGAGGCAGCAAGGTGTTTGTGCAAGTTTTGGGCAGGAGGTATGAAGGGCTCTAGAGCCCAGGAAAACTTCCCTGACTTCTTTCTAATTAGGTGACTGATAGCATGGACATAGATATTCAATAACCTATCTTAGAGACTTACTGTCTGCAGTGTGCACTGGTCCTGCTGACCAGCCTGAAGGGAGATGTGGCCAGCAACTGACTCCAACACATGATCAAAGCCTTATCTGCCACTTTTCTTGCACCACAACAGAGTATCCAATAAAGTTAGTCTGTGCAACTTCACCCTCTCCTTGTGCACAACAAATGACCTGTAGCCCATAAACTATCAGAGAAAGGATAATATCTTACTTCATCCTAGTTACTCTGAAATTAAAATAACTGGAAAGCCTCCTCTTCTCCCTCTGCAAGAAGCTTCACCCAAGTTTCTTCCTGCAATGTGTAGACTATTAGGATCTCCTGCCAAAATTATAAATTTCCAGTCAGTCTTTAGAAACAGCAGCGTCATTTTCCTAATCACACAACTGGGAAAACAGGATGTGAAGTCCCAGTTAAATTAACTTAGCAGGTATCCACAGACTAATAAAAATTTCCTTATAACAAATTTGAATGTCTCTCTTTTCCCCCATTTTCAAAATCCAAACAGTGTTTTTCTGTACTCAAAACAACTGAACTCTGAAAAAGGCAATTCTGCGTAAGAGGTATTCTTTGTCATATGGAATTTAAATGTCAGACTTTTATTTTGTTATTAAGGATTGCATTCGAAAATACCTTCTACTACACTTCTGTCTTCAGAGCTTAGGAAAAGATGTTGATTCAGCCCATTGCTCAATGTCTTGTTACTGAAATGCCTCTTGCTGCCTCATCCACACAGAAAGACTAGATCCTTTTGACAATAGTTAAAGCAGTACAAGATATCCCCATCTTCTCCAAAAAGTATAGACGCAGTAGTACTGGTACATATGTGCCCTCTAACAGCGTGGTTAAGAACATGAAAAAAATTCATGGTGGATCAAAAATGGCATCTAGCACAATGTACTGTGCTTGACAGTGGCCAGCAGTGGATATGAGGGAGGAATAAATTAGCATGGAAAACTCAGACTGACATTCTGCAAGATTTCAGACTTGGTTTCCAGTGATTTGTGTATGACAGACACCTTAAGCCATGGTAGGTATATTTGTACCTGTCAAATCTCAAGGCATCGTTCATCTAAGAACCTTCAAAGCCAGTTTCTGGAGCTCTGAGAACTTCTGGACCCCAAGACATGCTGTGGCCAAGGACTGCATAACTTCAACAAGCAGCAGCCTGTGAAAACGTTATCTCCTGTTTGTTTAGAACCTGACACCTGATGGTTTCATGGCACACTCACCTGCTTTGGTAATGGAAGCAACAGAGATAAACTCTTTCATAATGACTTTTTCCTTCCTACTCTGAAATTTATTGACATCTAATTTAAGCCTCCTCCCACATCCATCTTTCACACTGCAAAACCACACCCGGCTGCTTCTGGTAAAGAAGCCTCATAAGGAAGGGAAGAGACGCCTTTCAACCAGAAGAGTAAGAATACGAAAAATACACTAAGTCATCAGAAAAGTCACATTTTTCAGGTTGTAAGTAGTAGTGCATTTGTGCCAGCTACTTTGCATTAACTGCTTATTTACATGCCACTTCTCTGTAGTAAACACAAAGTACATTATCCTTCAGGGAGAGTGACTCATGACTGAAACAGAGATAAAATTTATCAGGTAGTAAGAACGCACACCCAGGCAGGTACCAAGGAGCAGCTGACACCCACACTGTATTTATGTCTTACTTTAGTTGTCAGTACTCAGGCCTAGTCCAACTGAAGGGGCCATGCTTGGAGATGCTGTGGTATTGCCTGGTCAAACAGCCCACTGACATCCCAACCATCAAAACCACTTCAGCCTCCACTGCCTGTTCTTCTTGAGCTGTAGCACCAACCTGCAGACTAGCAGGCAGCCCTTTCCTCCCCTCCGCTCACACTCACACCCCCAGCTCCCTACCTGCCTCTGTCAGAGCCTGGTGGCCACACCCTCCCCCAAAACAGACTCTACTGAAAGCCCCAGACCTCTGCCAGTTGCTATAAACTCTATAGGAATGCCAGGGCCTAAGAAAAGATTTTTATGGACAATGTATTTATGGCTGGTTTGTGATCATATAAGCTGTCCTTAACCTGGACAGAAGATCTGGTTCATGGGGAGAGACACAAGAAAAGCTTCCATTCATAGTTGGTATGGCAGGCTAACATGATGACAATGCTCTGGTCAGAAGGAGGAAGGGGGAATATGATGAAGGCTGCTTGAGGAAAGGAGAAGCCAGATTTCTCAAATAACCAACATTTCTTAGGTATCTCACAGGCTGGTTTGCCAACAACCAAAGCTGTACACTAAAACCTTCACTAAGATAAAACCTTTCCTCCTAATCACACTCTTGATGCAATAATGGAGTAAACAGTTGCAAGATAAGTGCATCACAAACAAAATGCACTGTTCTACAGACTGCAGCTCTTTCTATTGAAATATAGATCTTTGTACAAAGAAGTTAATTACCCATAGGGGCTAATAAATTTATAACAAATCACTGGATCACTACCCCTTCTATTATATCCTTTTCAACTGATCATGGGCACACTGTCTAAAACCTGTCCTATTTTCTGTTTGCTACATAATTGACCTGACTATTCAAATTTCCTTTCTACCTTTTCTCCTTCACAGGATGCCGAAGCAAACCGACCTTAGAGTCATTTGCAGCATTACAGAAGACAGAGCATTACTGAATGGAGGCCGAGGTCAACCAGTGCCATGAAATTCCTAGCAGGAGATAAACCCTTATGATCTTTAAGTACAATTCCTGTCCATTTCTTCAGAGTAAAGCATTCACACACACCTGCCTCCTGTTTTCTGTCCTGATGAACAGAAACCTCTGTGCTTTCATCAGTAACAGCCTTCAGAAAGCACTTCCCTCGTTAATCCTAAATAAAGTGGACTTTACGAGTCATCTCAAAAGACAGGATTCCTCACGTCATTCTCACGTTTTTTGAGGTTATAAGAGTCTCAACCAAGCAACTCCTTCCTTCTCACCTGCCTTTCTGAAGGTTTACTTAAATGATTTACTGCAACTATTAAAAAGTTAAGCTAGATTATCCAGCAGTGTTTAACCATGTGGTCATGAGTCATTAGGTCATGCAGTAAATCAGGCCAAGCACTTCTTGTAGGAATACACCTGTGTGCTAATTTTAAAAAGGTTTCTCTGCAGTTCTCAGCTTATGAACTTTTGAGACTTTTCACATTGATGCTTTGTTAGCACAGTTTATCCACTGGACTGCTCAGTCCAGATCAGTGCTGAGTAGCCATAAAGAAATGATGTGCAGAAGGCAACACAGAATCTTAAATATTATTATCAGTGCACACCAGCAGCTAATTGAAGTTCTCCCACCTTTCTAATTCTTAATGTTGATACAGGGTATCACCTGCTAAGCCACTTGAGTCACATAGCTGTCACAGAAGTACAGCAAGGAAGGGACATGAGAGATAGTACAGATCAGGGCCATGCACAGAGAGGATCAATTTTATCTGGATTGTCCCAGTTGATGAAAAGCCTTCTGAGGGTTTTTCCAAGCTTGTTCCTGACCCCAAGGGGTCTAGATAAATTATGTCAATCTGATGTTCATCCTCATCTCATTTTATTATCAACTGAATCATACTGACATTACAGTACTTAAAGTACTTTACTTACGTTATTGTTCAAATCCTCTGTAATCTATACAAAACTTGAAGAATGTTTCAGCCTTTTCTGGGAAATTCAGTGCCAGTCTGTTCTACATTTCTTTCACACAATTATATCAGCTCTTCGGAAATGCTGACATCACTGCAGACTGATTGATCAGAGATACTGGAATAAGGAGAGGCACTGAAGGAACTGGAAGAGGAATATCCTGCATTTGCCTTTGAGGCCACAAAAACAGCAGCGGGAAGGAAGAATGTCACGTGAAAGCACATCTCCAGACAACGTCTCCCCAGATGACAAAAGAAATTTAAAATAAATGTTTATGCTGCAGGAAACAACAGGAAAACAGGAACTTTCCTGCATAGTGTCAGGGAAACAAATGCACGGTTCAGAAGAAGGCTCTAATTACAGCTTTTTAGCTATTTGAAGTCTCCTTAAGCTTGCAGTGTTTCAGAAGCAGAAGAGGACAGATTTGTCACCAAAAGATCCATTACATCTACGCTTTTTCCCTTTCTGTGCCTTCTCTACTTCTTCTTTATAGTCTGACAACAGCTGCCCAGGATGTCTGCAAAGAAAGCAGTGTTTCCTGGCACTCTAATGAAAGTTAGGCCTTCTGAATGGCTTTCAGATGCACAGCTTAGAAGCATGTTAAATGCCAACAACCACAGCCATACCCCAAACTTTTGCTGCTTCTTTTATGTTATCTTCTCACAGAAGTTTTCACTTGCTCCATGGTCATGGCTAGAACCATACTCCTCTAGCATGAAATCCCCTAATGCATGCAACTGCATTTGCTATATATTACCTTATCAAAGTCTGTCTAGTTTTTTTTTTTTAAATACTGTCTTTGTCAGCACAATATCTGAACAAACTATTTATTTTAGCAGCCCCCAAAAGATAATCATAGCACATTTTTATGGCATTTTGGCACTTGGAAAGCACCTCTGGACATAACTCCCATCAAAATTAATTCAAAGTAGGCACCTCTGTCTAGACAGCTTAAACGCCAATGTATTGCTACCTATAAATCAACGTTTCTAAAGGCCTACAGACAAAAAATGTTCCTGAGAGATTTCTCTCCTTGCCTGTTCAGCTTTAACCATTAGATTCACCAATAGGTCCATCATTCCAACATGCAGTAACTGCTGCGAGTTGTGACAGCTTGGGGTGAGACAGTCTGGTAAGTGTGACCAATGCTACTGGCTCCAAATTACTGTAAAACCCAAAATCTTTTGGTACTAAAAGGTTGGCTGATATTTTTAGGACTAGTTGAAACTGTTTGAATTACAACAGGAAAAAAAAAGAAAGGAAAAATAATAAATTTTTAGGCATATTATGCTGGCACAGTCAGGACAGGTTTAGAATTTTTCCTTTAAAAGGCTTTTCATATGGTCTCTCCAGAAAGAATACCAAAAGGAAGGAGACAGTTAGCAACAAATGAGCAGAAAATTAAAGAAGGTGACAGAAACCACTTTGAACTACTGCTGTTAAGCTTAGCCACTGAGCAAGCTTCTCTTCATCCAGACAAAAATGGGCTGAAGCCTGGCAGGAGACAATGCTCCTTCTCCTGCAAGCACACTGGGTGTCACCTTCATACCTCTGCCATCATGAGTCCATGACAGCTTATGTTTTCCTCTTGTAAACCCCCCGGGATGTCAAACAGGATGCAAGAGTCTTGCTCTGTGCAGTCAGGGACATCCCGAGTGTGTACACCTGGAGTGTATACTGGTCTGAAAGTCAGACTGCTTCTGTCAGCACATATTCAAAATGAACAGATGAATTTGTGTGTGTCAGTATTTTATCCATCAAGGCAGGAAGCAGGAAATTCTGCCTCAGAACTAGATCTGTCAATATTTCCTGAAATCGTTGGCTATAACGAAGTCTTGTACATGTTCTGGTTTTTCAGAGGCTGCTGGTAATTTGTCCCTTTGAACTAAAAGAAGGCAAGAATTATATTGTTAGACTCTAAATAGATTTTATTTTCTGTTTGTTCTTTGAAAGTTTTATTACAGAACCTCTCTCCTCTTTTTACCATCTGACTGATAGGAAATCAAAGGATTCTAAAATGGAAAACATCTGATTGTAGAAATGAAGCAATTAGCTGGCATCAATATCAACAGCTTATCATTACTGAGAAAAGCATGTCTGCAACCTGGGATCTTTAAAAAAAAAATTTAAAAAAAAGTGCAGCAACCAGGGCTAAGATCCATGCCAGCTTAATGGGAGAAAGCAGTGGCAAGCTAACTAATAGCTTTACTTATTACACTAGATTAACATATATGCTCTTTGCCCTTGGAGCATTTTATTGCATATGATAAATACATAAGAAGTAAACACTTCAAAAGCATTAATAAAAAAAAAAAATCAGGTAAAGCAACTGCCATGTCTATTAGGCTTAATATTCCTATATTCACTCAATGGTACTGCATAACGAAAAGGCTATCCTGTCTCGTACATAAAATACATAAAAGCAGCAATTTCATCACTGAGCTTTAGAAGATACTAAATATATTTCAACAAATAAACTATTAAAAGACATAAAAATGCATTCTGAGAAATACTGTTAGTGACACACTTAATGGAACAGTTTGAAATTATGCCAGGGATGTTATCAGAATTAAGGCCGTTTTAAAGACTCCTGTGGCAAGAGTCAGAGAGGTGGCTCTGGGCCTCATTTCTACTCTCTGCATAAGGCTGCTGAACTTCTGTTTGAGAGTCAACGATGCAAAAAAAAAAATTAAGTCTTGCCATGATGACTCTGAATAAGTCTTATGTGACCTTTGACATAGGAATTAGGCTACAGTGCTCTCGCACAGAAGCCAATAATCAAAATTGTGTTTTGCTTAGAAGTGTTTTTCAGTTCCCAGGTATTTATAAGGGTTTGTACACAACAGTAACAAAACAGCAATAAGAGCTCTGCAACTAAATCACTTTCCTTAGCAAACCAGGAAGAAATAACTGAATGGCCTTGGTCTTTGATGTTTGAATAAAAACAGCAAGAGTGATCCCTGTAGCCATATAAAGTGGCTTTGGTATAATCAAGGCCCAGCTGTATCTGTTTGCTTCACCCACATTATGCAAGATCTCCATGTGACAGGCAAAAATGTGCCAGTCTGCTCAGCCGAATTCATGACTGGAAATAAGTGGCAGTAGACTTGAAGGCAATTTTTGAAACATACAGGGAAAGGGTAGGAAAAAAGGAGGAGACTATTTTTTCTTTGCTTTGATACAGCGTCACTTACTACATTGCTTTTTTCTCTTCTAACAGAGTAACATCTCTGTTTTCCTAATGGAATAACTTAAGGCTCTCTCCTGCCACAAAATAGGTGGTTATGAGTTCCTGCTCTATCACCTATGACTCTAGAATATATAATAAAGTAATATATATATATAATTATAGATAATAACACAGAGTAGAAAATATTACACATATGATTGAAGTTTTAAGTCCTGTCTCATTATGACTTCATGCAAATTACTGAAATTAGACCATCTCCCTGGGCACCATGGAAATCCCATCCTCTCCCCTGCCTAATAATTTCCTCTCAACTCATCCTTGGTCTGTCTCTTCAAACTTGGCAGAAGCTGGCCGGCTCTTTTCCTTCAGACCAGCGTTCACCCTAGGCTCTCTTGCCCTTGGGAAGAGGAAGGGCTGGGAAGGTGACAGACGAAACTGGGCCAGACCCCTCCCATTGCCCCTGGTATCTCTAGGAGTGGCAGCTGCTGTAGGAGAGGAAAAGGAAAAGTGCTGAGGAAAGGGAGAGATAAGGAGAAGCTGCAATGGATCACAATGCATAAACATGCAGGTGTGTAAACTACTAAGACAAAATGCTCAAAGGCAAGAGGATTAACAGGAGGCATCGAGGTAAAATTGGGCCAAGTGAAATGACATCTCCACACAAAGAGACCTAACTGAACAGCTCTGTATAAAAATAACAACCCGCCTTGCCAGCCACATTCTCCCTTTGGCCGCCAGCTGTTTCCACTTCCTTAACATATGTTGAACCAAATAAAGTGTTTACTAATTTCCCATCCAGCTTTTTCAAAAAACACAAGAGCACACACTGCCAAGGCCGGAAGAAGGTGAAAAAGACCAGGCAAGAAGAACAGTAGAAGATAAAACTAAAGTGTTTAATCAGTACATTTCTCTGGGGTTTTCTGCAGGTCTCACTTAACTGCTTCATTACCAGAGCTGCCACCAAGATGAACAGCCACAGTTACCAGTTTTATGGAAGCCAAGTGGATGTCCAGGGCAAAAGACATCAGAGTGGATCTGTTCTCTCCACAGGGGAGCCAGAAGTATGTTTTGAGTGGCTAGTAATGATCACAACAAAAAAAAAACTACAACACATCTGTCATTCATGTTCTAGAGGAGGTGCCTGAATTGCCGCTCCCTGCACAGTCCAGAGGCAGACAGGAAAAGGAGTTTTTTCCAGTTTTCTCCTTTTAGCAATTCTAATAATAATAAAACAGTAGTCAAAAGCTGTTAATATATTTGCTGTTTCTCTATCACTCTTCCATCAGCATGGTTCAAGGATAATTAATGCATGATTCCCTGGCAGCAGTCATTCTGTTTATTCATGAGCCCAAGTTAATAACCCAAACCAGTAACTCCAAACTGCTAATTCTCACCCACTTGTATCACATAAACAGCAACGAAGCAGATTTATTCGTTCAACAGGGAGAGAAGGAAAGGACTGAGACTGAAATGAGAGCCTTGTTCATATTCAAACGCTCTGCTGCTGAATGTGGTGCATTTGTGCACAGCTGGTGTGCCTCTCTGCACTCTTCATATTGATGCAGCTAGCTGCAAGAACACACTGTACCTGTAAGAGAACCTCTGTATCTTCACAAAGATGTTCACAGCCTAATCTATTCAGATGTAGCTGTTTCAATCTGTTTCAGTCATGCTTTCACAAGATATTTTAAAAAGCCAGTGAGAGAGCTCCAGGCAGTGACTGACCACAGAAACAAATTTCCCTTGGTTCCTTTTCTCATGCATTTCCTTGTGAGCACAACTTTGATGGAGCAACAAGTAGCACAACAGATGAGTTAAAAACTGCAATTAAAAAGTAATCCTGGGATTAGCAGGTTTAATGAGTCCAAATTCCTGGAGTTTTAATGAAGTAAAAACCTGGAATAGTAGCATGCACCTCCAGTCTACAGAGAGGTTTGAGTTGAGTTTGAAGCTTCAGCATTTATTGTGCTTTGTTTCCTGCTATCTCCTGCACCTAAGATGATTCAGTTAATAAGGGAGGAGAGCCTTATATTATGAAACTTTTTCTCAGCAGGTTTCCAATCAGCATGTAGCAACTACAAAGCAGAACAGGGAAGAATTCTTTTTCCATTGTAAAATTTAGTTGCTCCCACATCTGCCGAGCAAGAGGGATAAACACCATTATTCAAAATCTTAGCTGATAGCTCTTCATTCTAAATCTGCAGCATCTCGGTAAGTTAAATCCATGGACGGAAGTACAAGGGCATACAATCACATTTCTTTTCTGTCAGTTAGGGTGACTGCTGCTTGTGAAGAGCCCTGCCTCCCTGCCTTGTCATGCTGCTTAAGGTCAGATTCTCTGGAATCAGAGAAAACACCATGAAAAAGCAGAGATACTGGACTTTTTCCTTCCTTGTGCCAGTTACCAGTCTTTCATTGTCAGTATCTTCAGCACTGCAGTTTAAGTGAGGACATGGGTAAAGGAAGTTTTCAGTGTCCTTATCCTTCTGTTTCCTGGTATCATTCAGAGCCAACTTGACTTCCGGTGTCTTGCAAAGCAGTTTCATAGCTGCTCTGATCCATTCTCATGCACTATCATTCAGAGCACGATACATCCCAGCCACGACCCTTCCATCCTCCTCTTGGCACTGTGGCTCTACAGGCACAGCAGAGATTCATTAAGCAGGGGATATCCCCTTGGGCTTTCTTTGGTACCTCTTGTTCCTTCTCAAGGGTGGTAAAGGAGTCTGGATAATGAGCCCCAAAGAACTAATTCACAGTAGCGTGCTACAGGAGGCAGAGTGATTAAAAAGGACTGAAAAGCTTACACAGCAGCTGCCAGCCCAGCAAATAGAAGTGTTCTCCATACTGAAAAATGTGGAGCACAGGTTTTAGAGCTCCTTGACAACACAGCCCTCTATGGAATAAAATGAAACAAGAAAAATGCAAATACAAGCTAGTTTACTGTAGTTAAGACACTTCCTGCAACAGATGCAAAGGAGAAATTAAAAAAAAAAAAGAAGCACACATGCTATAGAAGAGTAAACTACATATCAGCCACTAGACATCTCATATATGTTCCCATTTAGCCCAGATAAGTCCAGTCTTCAACTTTCCATTGAGGATCACAGCCTATTATACCGGACTTCCTTCCATTCTGAACCTGATCAGAAAAATCTCTCCAAGAAGTGGTGTTAAGGAATACCATATTCCCTACTTTATTTGACTCTGAATGATTAAGACTCTTGCCAGTTGCACTTCTGATGTGGTTTATTCTTAATCAGTCTGACATTGCTTTGATTTTACTTCCACAACTGCCTGATCTTGCACTGACTTGTCCTTCTGTGGCATTGGTGTTAAAGCTCCAGCCTTCAATCCCTTTTTAATTTATGTGCTGTTAACACATTCTTAAAACACTTTCAGTTAAGGAAAGGCAACCTCTCTAAATCACCTCAGCTTACACTGAGGAAATTCTCTTAGGGTCTGTCATGAATCTCAGGGGCTATAGTTTAGGGCCATTTTTTAATTATCTTGTTTCTACTGGGTAAGTCAGATGGAAAGCAGGATGAGTTTACAGAGGCAGGAAAAGAAGGGCTGTTGCTTACTTGCTCCAGCTTGGTCACGCTGAAACAGATTTGTGTCAAATTCTCTGTGTTACAGGAGCAGCCTAAGGCTGTAGAACAATTTTCTTGTTTCGGGGCACATGAGCTGCATGTCAGCCACAGAGCACATAAGGTACCAGAAGCTGATAAACTTGGAGCCTCCTCTCGCTGACAAAGGCTGGCACCATCTCTGCCTTCAGATGCAGCTTCACATTTGCATTCCAGCAAGGACAGGCAGACAGTACCGCTCGGTGGGTACACCCCTTCCATTTGTACTGCCCTCCCTCATCCACTCCCAACTTCTTTTTGTCAGGCAGATGCCACTCACCCATAGTTTTCTTTATACCTTGCATACTTCTCTCTTCACCTCATCCATCTCTGTCATTATCTTCTTTCTTTGTTTCATCCAACTGCTGACATGAGCTCCGTTTTCTCTTAGAGACCTTGGTGTACTCTTCCAGGAGCTGAATAGATGGTAGCAGAACTGTACTACTTCCCAAACAGTCATTTGTATTTCTACAGTGCCTTCTAGCTGTGCATCACAAAATGCTCTGAAAAGATGAGCTGAATAAATCAGCAACACTGCATTTCTAAAGACAGAAGTGCTAACCTCTTTCTAAGTAGGTGAAACTGGGAACAGAATGACAAACTGACATCTCAAAGATGGGTCATCTCATGTCCTGGCTTGCTATGCAACCTGCAACCTACATTTCTTACATTTACCAGCCTTGCTGTGATCTTGTGCTCTGTTCAGAACTCTCCTTTCACTTTACCTTAAAACTCCTCTGTGACTCTGTATTTTGTTTTGTTTCTAAAAATTCATATAGTTTTGGAGCTGTTGATATCTAATGTCTATGCAATTATCAGCCCAGAAGAGTTGCAGTGTTCCAGAAAAAAACCTAGGGTTCTATAGAGGTATCTGAAAACATGAAGTTTGTGAGAAAACTTTACCTGGAAAAAAGAATCTTGCAGGTAAAAGCTAGCAGATTTATAAAGAGTGTAAATCCCCCAACCTTGTAGCCACTGTAGTGGTTCTTCCAAAGGGAGGAGACACACTGAAGTTGTTGGGTTACACCATGTCCTTGCTGCTCTCTTGCTGGGAAGACAGGTGACCTAAGTGTTTCATAGCAGTGACGTGCTAGTGCCCCAAGGGGATGGAAATTATTCATTCCTCATTTCTCAGCTGACTTATGACCTTGTCTGTGATGTAAGTGAGGAAGCTTGTCAAGCAGAGGAGGGAGAGAAAAGATAAGGGGGTGGGGTGATTAAAGGGGTAAAAGTGCAAAGAAGAAAACAGTATTCCAGATCCAAGCTACTATCCAGACACCACTCATGTCTTCTGCATATCCATATGGTCACTAAAGGCTTTTGTTTCCTCATGATACTAACCAAAGCTGCCACTGCACCATCAGATTGGTCTTATATCCCCAGAATCTCTTCTGCAGTAATCATCCTAGTTTCTCAGTATCCCATATTCCATGCTCTAGCCCTGATTCTCACAACACTTCTATTTCCCTGCCATACATGTTACCTGTTTGATTGGGCAAGAGATGGCACAGGTCACGGCTGATTTAGAGCATTGAGTGCTGACAGCAACACTTGCACATCACAGAAGTAAGATAAGGACTGAACTCAAACTTTTCTTCTGTCATCTTCATCACAATGAATTTTCATGACATTTCTAGGGGCTTATCATCTAAGAAGTCTCCACTTCTGCTGAATTTGGTTGAAATTTAGAATTTATTGGTGAAATTACAGAGCTAGATGGGCAATACATAAGTCTCATATTCATGCAAGTTTTCCTGTTTCTATATCTCTTTTGGATCTTACACTGATCCTAGGTATGTGATTTTTTACCTGTTTCTTTCTGTAACATAAACATGGAACAGCCAAACAGAAAACAGGAGATGGCAAAAAAGAAGGTAAAGGGAAAATAACCGGCTCACGTATGAGTCTTTAGCAATTCATCAGCTGATTAATTATGGTTTAGTGTCCTTTCCTGACACTTAGGAATGCTGCTGATGTCAACAGACAATATGCAGTTACCTTAAGTCAGATGTAGACACCTCCTAAATAATAAAACTAAAGCAAATCCTGCAATGAACCCTAAGAGCTGCTAAGTCATCAGGTTTTTTGTTCCACAGAATTGGCAAATTATTCAGTCTTGTAGCTAATAACATTTCATAAAGGGGAAAATCTCTAATCTTGTTAGCTTTCAAATACGGAAGAACTCTCAACAGTAGGGGAGTCACTGTGAGACTTTATCACTTTTAAATTGTTATGGGGACAATAAAAATTGCCGTTGCTTGCTTTCTATTGATTGTCCTAAGCCCATAAACATACCTGTTTTCAAGGAGGTGATGATGAGTTACAACAGGAGAATTTTGAGACTGCTTCTTCAAAGAAAACCAAGGCCAGTTACATTGTTGTATGTTTCTTGTTTTCATTGAGAAGTTTGAAATATTACTTCTCAGGGTGTGGAACCACCTTTTCACTTAATGAATAATGTGCTGAAAAAAATGACATCTTGCCTAAAAACAGTAAGGAAAAGTAATTTCACCTGTAATTCCTTTTTAATCTATCCTGTTGTCTCACTCATTCACGTCATGAAATGCGCTGTACTGCAAGTTGCTGTCAGGCCAACAACCTGAGGTTTAATACTTCAAAAGCAAATGCTTTGTGTATGCAATGGATAATTTTTCCTGAAATATGATGAAATATGTTAATATGTCCCATGTATTTCATATGTGGGAATATGTAAAAGGTAAAGCGGGTGTATCATTAAATATTGGCTGGCATTGCTGGCAGGCAGACACAAAATGGTACATCTGTAGGACCAGTAATGTAGTTTAAAGAAAAGAGAAAAAAAAAAATTGGATGGGCATTTTTTGCATTTTTCAGCCTCGTGTTAGTAATGTGTCCGGGAAGACATAAACTGAGGAAGCTGAGATGATTTGTCATACAGATCTTGAGGTCTATGACAGGTTACTGAAGGAAGGTTATTATATGTCACTGAAAAGGAAATTATTTTTTAAAGAGCTATTTTTATGTTTCGTTCTGTGCACGTGTAAATGATAATTTGTGATCAGCCTGCTTTGTTTGCTCAGTGCTGCCAAAGAACATCCCATGTAATAAGCTTGGCAAAATCCTCAATTAAATCAGGTCAAAGGAGGTCAGGGCCCAGCAACCTTTCCAGAAAGGCGCGCCAGAATTTTTTTTCCCTCCTGAACTAGAGATAAATCACGTACTGCTTCTCCAAGAGGCAAAAAGCTCCCACCTTCCATATGCTCAAAGCTATACATCACCTCTGTGTACAACAGGAATTTCCATCTTTCAGGAGCAGAGAATGCCTGGAAGTCACAGCCATCTCCCCGAAGGCACAGCAGCTCCCATCTCTTGTCCCTGCCCAAGCCCTGGTGGATGCCATTCAGAAGGGACTTGAGGTTTCTGATTTTGAAGTAAAGAATTATTGGAGGGACAACTCCTCTTGCAAAAAGTACATAGCTTCCACATCTAGCCTGTGAGGTGGCTGCTTTCCTTGGCATGTTCTGTAGTTTTGATTTCATGACTGTCTGACAGCAACATGATGAATCCCCATTCAGGCCCATGCGCTTGAGCTTATTTCTAGGAGCTTGAAAGCCTGAGCATGGAGAGAAAGATGTGGAAGCTGGCTCATGAATGGAGTCAAAACAGAGTTTGAACAGAGCTCCTTACACAAGACTTGGGAATCACTCTCAGCTTCCAGTTGGTTCATCCCTACCCTGTACCATCACAAAACCATTACTAGGAAAATCCATTGTACAATGCACTGAGCAGAACAGTGATGTGGGAGAAATCCACATTGGAAAACTGTGAACTTTGTGACATGAGGTCCGTTTTAGCCTTGGCATCTTTTTCAGATGGTGCAGCCATATGTGGAAATCTCCCAAATGTCACCACAGGAAACAAACAAAACACTGCTAAACCTTGGTTTAAAAAACAAGCAGACCAAGTTATGATGTATTTGTTAATGTGGACTATAATAGTGATAATCAGATCTAAAGAAAACCTCTAGATATGGTCTAAACATGATAGGTTTCTGTCTCCTCATGTTATTTTCTAACACAGTTTAAAGCCTGCACAAAAGCTGAGTGAAGGTGGAATTTAATTTGGTGGCACTGCATAACTCTTCTCCCTTCTCTCCAGTAAAAGCTGGACTTTAACCTACTCTGAAAAAGGCAAAGTAGGAAAGAAGCAGTCACCAGTCAGCAGGTAGACTTCCCTGCCTCGTGCTGGTTATTCAGCAGAGGAGCATATACATGAATCACCAGATCTAAATCAGGTGGCACTAAGAACAAATGATGCATTGGAAAAAATAGTGGAAGAGGTAAAAGGACAGCAGATGGGACTGAAAGAAAAACCTACACCTGAAAAACCTGGAGGAGAAAGGGTCAAAAAACATAGATAGAAAGTTCCTTTCACAAACAGGATCATTCATGACTTCACACTGAAGAAACCTGTGTTCACATGCCACTTTTTTCAAAGAGTTACTATTAGTTGAGAAGTTCACAAGGAGACATAGCAGCCATGTCCACTGCAGGCCATTCATGGAAACTGAAATATTAGCAAATGCTACTCTTAAATACTAGGAAAGGCATGGAATTTTACTAAAATTCACATTAAAGCTACACATTCTCAGTTGTCTGAATTTTACACTGCTCTCTTTAGCTTGTTTCGCTACTTTTCTACTTCCTTTCTGCTGGGGTGGGTTTGGGAAGTAAACAAGCAGAATCATGACTTGCACAGGCTGCAAGAGAATTTGGCCTCTGTGGTCCCACGCCAGGAAGTCAGGACTGAGTGGCAGTCATCTTACCTGAAGGGAGAGAGTCAGCCGATTTCTCCTCAGTGAGTAAAACCAAGAGTAAAAACAGGGATTCTGGCCAGCTCCTCTGTGCCCTGAGCAGCATATCCTCTGCTGACTCAAAGCTCACATTCAGAGGCCTCCTTCTGCACATCCCAGGTATGCTCAGATTCATAGAACTCTGCTGTCATGTCCCCACTCAAGTTTAAACTACACTTTAAAGTTTAAACTTTTTAAACAAGTTTAAACTACACTTTAAACTCAAGTTTAAACCTACAGCGAGGAAGGGCATAACCCCTTAAGAAAAAATTGACAAAGATTAATTTGGTACAGCTAAACAAGATGCTTTCAGGGAAGAAAACTACCCTTGAGCAGACATCTACGTACAGAGCAAAGCAGTGAGCTTCAAGTTCCCTCAGGCAGCTTCTGTCTCAGAATACAAAACTCTAACTCATTCCTCTGCTTGGAACAGTGGAATCAGGTAAACTGAGACAAGT
The DNA here is from genome assembly GCA_013400235.1 of Oriolus oriolus. Taxonomy (NCBI): domain Eukaryota; kingdom Metazoa; phylum Chordata; class Aves; order Passeriformes; family Corvidae; genus Oriolus; species Oriolus oriolus. Next base: position 994,221 of record VXBT01001432.1, on the reverse strand, counting down.
ATATTGAACATGACAATATTACAGTATTTTTCCAGAGTGATGAAGGAAAAAAAAGTCAGAGACATTATTAAGATGGAGAAGAAAAGAGGTGTAGCACCACTACTTAAGAAAATTACATGGAGCAAAAAATTTAGAATTCTTGCTTACATTATGTGCAGTATTCAATTCTTTGAAACTGAATGCACCAGCTAAAATGTCGGTTTCTGGTTTAGTTACAGACTGGAACCACAGAAGAAATTGCATTGTGAATTATTTAAATTACAGTATATTGTGCTAGAACAATACACCTTCATTTTCAAGCAAATGTTATCTCCTGACAACACCAACCTTAACCAAAATACACTTCCTTTCACTATATTGGAAAAGAAGATTTTATCTCTACCATTCCATGCCAGGAAAGATACAGCTCAGGCAGCAAAGGAGTGATTGGATTCAGTAATACAACTGGACAAATACCACAAGGACTATTTCCACCAACAGACAGGGCAAATTTAAAGAAGTGTGTACTTTCCTGTTTCTGCTTCACTGAAAGTCCAGTCAAACGCTGCCCGACTGATTGCTTGCCAAAGCTTGTTTTAAAGCTACACACATTATTTGCTGATAGCACATTTAAAGTGTACATTAGAAAACTTATATACATACCACCAAACAGGGCTACAACAGCATAGTTTACCTGGTCACTGCTGCTGAACAAGAGCTAAGCATTATGCTCACAAAATACTGCTTTGATTTCAAAGGAAGTGTTCGCCCTCAAAGAGGACCCACACTAAATTTTTTAATATATTCATCTAACAATGAGATTCATGAAATTCAAATTGGTTTGCCAGCGTAGCTTCGTATTCATTATACGGTTCATTAAGATGTATTTATCCTGTCCTGATCAGACAGTCAGGATAATTTTAAATACAAAAAATGAAAAAAAAGTCTTATGGAGAATATACCAGAAGGCTGTGAAACATTGAAAAAGCACTTAGATTGGTCACAACATAATCCTAAGACATATTCCTGCAAGGAACACACAGCTGGTTTCACTACAGGGTGTTTTTATGCTTATCAAAAATAAGAATGACAGAGACATGGTTAAACTGAATAAAGTTTTTAATGTAACTGTATCCCATACATTTTGAATTTATTCAACAGGACCACGTGGATAATCTTAACCCATTCTATTTGAAGCAGGTTTTTGGCTCAGTGGTAACCAGTGGCCTTATAAATTACATGACACAGAAAGTCCTCTCATTAATTTGTCAGAGACCTAATACATTCTCCCCCTCTCCAAGAGGGCCAACCATGCAAACATAATCCCAGGAAATCCCGTTGTTTACAAAAGATGCTGTCATCCCGACTTGCACTTTACAGCTCCCTCCAGGTGTGGCTGGACACTTCTGAATGAAGTCACTGGAAGCCCAGGCATGTGTGCAGTGTTGCCAAGTGCTTTTATGATATCAAACACCCTAAAATAAAAACAATACATGGCCTTTGTGCTCTCACTTCATAGCATGCAGCCAGCTGCCGGTATTACTGCACCCTACGTTTGCCTGCCCTGCTGGAACACCCTTGTCTTGCACCCAGCAGAGCATAAAGCATGCAAGATTGAGAGCTGTGGCAGCTACATCACACAGACTTGCCAAGTTCTGTGCCCTGAGCATAAGCTTCCCATAATGTGCTGCTTCATGCTACTGAGAAGGGGCTCACATGGCCACACTGCTGGTTTTGGCTCTGAGACCCCTTTTTGGCAGACCCACTGCCAAAAGCAGTGCATCTTTAAATCCAGGTTATCAGTATCTGGTGCCAGTGGGTGGAAAGGGGTGGAGGCTCTAGCTCTGCAGCCCATCCCAGAGCACTAGCCTAGATCTGTGATAAAGCCTGGGATTTAAGGGACTTGGTTTGCATGAAGACCTGGGAGGGAACTCCTACTGAAACTGCAAATCTTTCCCACACAGCGTCCCAGCTCCTGCCCACACACGGCGTTGGTCTCTTGAAGCCTAAGACCTGGAGGGATTTGCCTTTCTCTATCTCTTCAGGCCTCCAGAAGTTTTCCTCCCCCACTTTTGGCACTGAGCCCAAAATGCAGCTGTTCCACAGTAAGGCAACAGCTTCTCTTTCCCTGCTCCTCCCTTATTCAGACTGATATCAGACGTCAGTATGTGGATCCCTTCCCAGAAGGAACAGCAGAGTAATTAAGTTCTAGTTCTCCTTGCAGGGATCCCAGCTCCAAAGGGAGATGGTTCAGCTATGCAGACACCAGAAGCCTACATGACTGAAAACATGTACTCCACCAGTGTGTGCTGAGTGATAATTAGAGTCCCCTTCTGTACTCAATGTATCCAAGACAGACTACATGGTCTAAGTCTGGCTCAGTCTGATAATTCCCATATTTCTGAAAGCAACTAGCCTCTCCCCTTTCATCTCTCGTCTTCTTCCTGTTTCTTCCATCTTTAAAAGCCAAAGCTTTCCCTTGAGTACACAAAACCCCAAGGACATCTGCAATGGATTTGAAGATGCCTGAACTTGTGTATATAATCTTTTAAATGTTTGTTTGCTTACTGGAAGGCAATTTGCTGTATAAAAGCATGGAGTTAAATTGAAAAACAAGCTGCTTACATCAGGCAGGAAAGAACATAGTTCAGTTTCTTACAGCTCAGCCATTTACCTACCACTTCTGGAGAGTGTTTTCACACTTAGGATCATCAGGCCCTTCAGAGGCTATGGAGGGGGTCTCATTTCTCTTTTCAGATTATAAAGTAGAGTGAGGGAATGCCCTAGGACAAGGCATAAAAATGTTTTCATGTGAAGGTACAAGAGCTTCCCAAAGTCAGATTAACGAGCTATGAAAGAAGAAGTTAAAACAGTGAAGGAGGGATCATCTGAATAGACTTAATGGCACATTTCTTGAAGTATTCAGAAAGGCTATTAAGAGAGACAGCCTTCAGCCCCACCTTCTCTCTATTCAAAGCTGGGAGTCCCAGTAGATTCCCCTTTTAGGCTGATAGGTTTCTAAAAAGAACAGGTCTGTACATAATATAAAATTATATATTTCTTTGATTCCTCTCCCCCAAAGTTTAGTTATTAGGAAATACATGGTTCTGTTTTATGTACAAAAACATATGTATTACTCCTCTTCTAGACTCGAAGAGCCTACGGCAGAGGATCTGTAGGGCAATACAAAACTAGAGAATGGTACCAGGACTGAAGAGTCACAGAAGTCTTCTGTGATGGACTGCCACCTCAAAGATGGTCTTCTGTAGAAGGCTGAGCTAAACAATTGAATAGAAAAGTAGAAGAGGAGAGAGACTCAGATGGGCTTATACCATAACCTTCAGTCTCTGAAGGCACTTCACATAGCCACACTCCTGCTCCAGATAAAAAAAGCCAGCTTCTGTTGTCACAACACCTGGCTGAACCTCCAGGTGTCGTCTCAAATACCTTCTTTCTCTGGGGCAAACACATTCTCCCAGCCTTTTCTTCCTTCTGTCTGGGAGGTAAGTCATGCAGCAGAACCAGGAAATTAGTAAAACCTAGCTGGCAAAGGGCAGCATTGAATAACACCCTGCCCTACCCAGTGCACCCATGCCATCGCACCGTGACCAGACTGCTCCGAACAATGTTCAAACACATGCTCCCAAAGGGAAGGTTACACAGCACCTGGCCCAGCACGGGTGAATGCCCAGCAGCTGCACAGCACCTTGTTTGCTGCAGCATGACAGCACTGCTTCTCACAGCCTGGGTGACTGGGAGAAGCAGGGGGAAATAGAACAGTGCTAAGCAAGAGTCACGGGCCCAGAGAGATTACAAAAATGAGAAAACATCCTCCCACTCTGTCCTCAGGCTCTTCTGGACACTTAGACACATCAGCAACACTGCGTGCAGGAAAAAAGAGTGGTGAGAGCAGGCTGGAATGATTTTGTCCCGGGATGATAAACAACTCTCAGAGGCTATCCTGGAGATTAACAGAAAGAAATCAGCGTAAGAGAAGCTGATAGGGTAAAAGCAGTGACAGGAAACAATGACTCCATCACCAACTGCTACCACTTCAGCTCTCCCAAGTGCAGCTTTTCCCTCCTCCACATTCCCCCACCACCACGCACACACTTTTTATTTCACATCAGGATGCAGGTGTGATGGAAAGGAAAGTGCTGCAGGAGAATCCTGCTCTGCTCCTAACAATGGTTTAATCTGTTTGACAAGCCCTTCCCTTAGGCTCTCCCCCACTAAAAATAATCAACATTTCAGTCCTTGATAGGAGTTTATCTTTAAAGACTGTGGGATCAGTGCTTTATTTTCACCTTCAGCCAAACACTTTTCTCTCTTCACGTGGGAGAATTTGTTCCTTCTGCCTTGCTCCACCACAGGCTTCGAGATGCCCAATACCCATCATATGCAAGCTCAGCAAGAGCCATGGGCTAGTCTGGGTGAGGTGGTGGTCAGCCCTGCGGTCCTCAGCATCACTCTGATTTCTACTCCTTAATTTTAACCACATGAGGCATAACCACACTACCCAAGGCAGGCTTGCTCCTCAGCTCCAGGTGCAGTCAGTAAAGGGATGTAGGCAGGGGGGCTGCCAAGAGCATGTACAGCTAACAATTTCCTATTTCTGTGATTTATGAAAATACCAAAGAATAGCTGGTAAAATTGCTGTGGAATTGTATCTCTCAAGTCATGCAATTCAGTAATGCAAAACAGTAACCCACTCTCTACCACATATGCCATGAATTCATAAGACCCTCTCATTGTTTAGTTCTCAGTGCTCCCTCTGCATCAATTTTTCCCTTTAGCAACTCTTTCAAGGTAAAAATTAAAGGTATTTTGTCAGTCAGTTTCTCCATCAATAGCACCGTAGTGCCTCTAGTGAAAAAGTGCAAAGCAGTGTAGATTAGGTAACACAGCAAGGAAGCACAAAATAATCACATTAATTGGAGAAATTTCAGTCATATCTATATAACCATTATACAAACAACATAGTGAAGAGGCTTTCATTACACTTGTGTGCATCTATCTTAAAAAAAAACCCCGACACTGTATATTCCATCTAGTGCCTTGCCTTTGTAAGAAATTTTCTTCTTCGTGAGTACAGGAGCACAGAATATAGACAGAAACCCCTGCCTGGGAACATGTTCTATTTTCAAGTGGACACCTGGAATCCTCCTCAGGAGTAACTGAAATGCTGAAAGCAGCATCCAAGACAGATTTTAAGTTTAAGCATAAAATCTTTTCTTCCTTAAGTGCACAAAGTTCATTGCTGCCAGTCTGTCCAGAGTTAAAATATTTCTGCAGTGTTTATCTATTCTTTCTCGGTCTCCTACTTTTTTTTCAGCATCCACGACTATTACAGGAAGAATACACTCATGATTAGTGATCGAGTACAGATAAGGTTTAGTCACAGATAAGATGAATATTAAAATTGGAAAACTGATGTAAGCAGCAAATCTGAGATTATCAGACTAAGATTATGATGGGCTGCTCGAGTAATTTTTCCCTTTCATTTCCTTTGTAGATTATCAGCACAAATCCCACCATTCATGCACTGACAGAAAAAATATGAGAAGTGATTTATCCAGTTACATGGGCAGGAGTTCCAGTCTTGTCTCTTAGATACATGACTGAATCTTCCATAAGGAGAATGTCCCTTCATTTGATGTTGGCATCTGACTGACTCACTGCTGGGGCAACCAGGTAACTCCTCCACACCTGCAGGCAAATCCAAGCCCCAGTACACTATTTTTGTCATAACACAACAGATCTAGCCTGAACATAGCCTTACAGACATGCCTTCAAACCTGTGTTCCACTTACAGACCTTTTTTGCCCTTCTATGCTCCCATCAGGCTTCTAAGGTCACCACGCTTCATATTAAAAGATGACTTGTACTTACTTCACAGGTTATCTAAAATCCCAGGCTTAATTTTCTCACCATTCATGGAAATAGAAAGAGTTCTAGTTTTCCTACACAGCTCATTCCAAAATCCTTTAAATAGAGAGTAAATGAAGATTTATTTCAGAGATAAGTTGGGAGAAGAGGGAGGGAAAGCTTTTTCTCCACAGCTTTCTCATTCTTATGTTACATAATTCCATAATGGCTTATCCATATCTGAAGGGAAAGAAAGAAGGAATGATCTCCTTTTTCTCTCAGGCAGACAGCAGAAATTAAAAAAGTCTACAAGCTCTACTCAGAGGACAAGCATGCCTTGTATTTCACATGAGCAAGTAAGAGCCTTTGAGTAGACTGGAGCTGGATCTGCTTCTCAAGAGCGTGTCATGTCTGCGTGTCATGCCCTAGCTGCTGGCCAGCCAGGATTGCAGAGATCTGGAGCATGAAGACCCACAGGGGAGGAAGGGAAATACATTAATTCAATGAAAGGAAATGGCTGAAAATTAGCGACCATATTCTTATTTGAAGACATCTGTGAACCTGACAGTCTGCTGCATGACTAATGGGAAACTTTGCATCTGTGTCACTGCAAAGCAGATGTGACTAGGTAACTAGATAAAACTGGGTCCCTTCTACAGCAAAGAAAAACCCCACCTATACAAGCCTGTCAGAGCTTGGATGAAGTGAGTTTCACCCTTTGCATTTACAGTCAACTCTTAAGCTATTAAAGTGCACGACAAATTTAGTCTTTGTGTGCGGTCCTTTTTTGATCATAGATAACACTCCAGCTTTTAACTCTCAGATTAATATTCCTAGATCTGGGATTTGGGTAACAGAGTATGGTTAAAGGTAACTAGGGTAAGAGGACTTAAGGAGCCGACTTATTTCCAGGCAAAGGTCCTCTCTTCCTATGTGGTGTTCTCGTGCCATCTAGTGGTACAAAGGCAATGGTAGCAAATGTAATGGAGCACTTCATGTGTTTTCTTACCAATCAGGAGCAGCTGGGGATAAAAAAAAAGATTGTATCTACAAAAGGTTAGGGAGCCCTTAGAGAGCAAGAACAGGAGTGCCAGGTTAGTTACGCAGTTCATAAACAAACTGGAAAAAAAAAAAGATTATTTAAAACATCATTTACTTTTTTCTTACAAAAGGTATTTTAGTTCTGGACAGGGATACTGGCCTGTGGGCAACACTGTCTCCTATTACATCAGTTGACTCTGCATAAACCATGCAGAAAATAGTATTTCCCCATTTAGCTGCTCACAGAAGGACTCTGCTCTCCCGGATCTAAAGGGTTGAAAGGAAACAAGCTCCTCCGACAATACAGGTCTGCTGCATGATTGTGCAGGTGAAAATACACAGCCTCCAGTCAAGAGGGACCCTCATGCTCTGAAAGAACACCCCAGAGATAGCAGGCATTTATGCAGAGGATCTTTCACCACCCAGGGCTTCTCTCCACGTGGATTTTCATAAATCAGTCACATTTAGTCCATTCTGCCCTTAACCACCAGTGAGATGCAAAACCCACGAAGTGGGAACCCACAGACAGCTGACATCAGCACAGAATTAAAGGTAAGTGAATTCTGAGGCAATTTTTGATTCAGACCTGGTTGCAAACCTTCTGTATTCAGTTCCTACAGGTGAAAGTGTAGTCTTCTACAAAACTTTTGTCCAGTGTAAGTTAGTTAGCAGTCAAGCTGCATTGCTCTGTGTTCTGGGTCTACCCGAATTTATAACACTGCAGTCTCATATGGAGTGAGTACTGTGCTGGCTAATTACAGCATCAATTACAAGCTGTTTTCAGCTGCTAATCAAATGATCCACAGAATATCAATTACGTGCTAAAGAAATTTTCTGCTAATCCCAAATAATTACATTCTTGAACTTTGCAATTTGTTCATCAACAATTTACTAAATCAAATGGGAAGGTAATATTCACAGAGAGTGTTTATTCACTTTGATTTGCAGGAAAGGAGGTGCCTGCCAGATTTCTCCTGGCAGTTAAAACAGAAAACAGTTGACAAGAGTTTGCTCTAACCTTTGTTTATTACCTCATTCATACTTCTACTTTTGTTTTGCCATCTAATTATAAACAGATAGTATAACAAATGCAGCTAAAAAGACGACAAACTTTGGAGCCAGAACCACTTTTTGTTACATATCTAGTGGAGTTCAGGTGCTATACCCACACCGACAAAAATCACAGTAAAAATAAGCACAGAAACATGGAGATCTTGCTAATGACCTGTGCTTGCTGTTTTCCTGACCCTTCTGCCAGCTCAACTTTGCATAGTACTCATGCTCGTTCTATTAAAGAATAGAAACACCATGCTCAAAGTTCGAAAAGTACCTATGGCAAAAATATACTGTGAGGTGACAGATGTGAAATGAAGGACAGAAAAGAAACTGAGGTCAAAAACATAAGAAAATGGATAAACAAGAAGCAAATATTATTTTGCTGCTGTTCGTTCATCATGAATGCACTCAAATTGTACCAGGTGTCAGGGACAAGCAATAGTTAGAACTTACCCTGTATAAAACATTCCTATCTTCTGACAAGAACCAAGACACTTTTTAAGAATCCTTCTGGCCTTAGAGCTTTTTTCCAAGATTTAATTCTGTCCCTTCCAAAACCAGCAATGTTTGGCGTTTGCCTAAGATTTCCTTCCTGGCAAAGTGGCAAAACTGCAGCCACTTAGGAAGCACCAGTTTGTATCATGCGAGACAAGAACAGTTCTGCTGTGCCACAGTCCTCATCTATGCTTTATATGCATACATACACCTCTTATCCATACTCATTCACACGTACTTGCACAGCCAGAGGTAGTGGTCACAAAAGAAATCTCCCTGTCAGGTACCATCCACTGAGCACCTCTGATTTACAATGCTGCTGTAGCAAACTGAGACATTTGAGGCGCAGTGTACTTAAGGTTTGTGCATCATGTTTGTCTCTCAGATCTCCCTGAGCCACTGAAATGAGCCACCATGCCCTGTTCTGTGCATAACACATCCTTAAGCTGAAACATGATCTGGAGTCCTACATATAGATGATCAGTTGTTGCCTTGACATCCTGGCTAGTAGACAGTTTGGAAATAAAACTTCTCATTTCAAGGGCAGTCTGAAATACAGTTCAGCATGAAATAGACCCTAAATCTCTTTACACTTGCATATGCTGCTTTGGTCTCCACAGCAGTGAAATGAAATAATCACAATTCTTTTCATGCTTCTTGAAAGTTAATCAAAATGAGTCAGTATTTTAAGTGGCTTTTGATTTCTAAATAGATAATGTATTTATAAATATTTCAAGTCTTCATTTTGAAGTTTTTCTTCCCTTTGCAGGCTGAGCTACTGCTAAAGTTAATTGATAATTCACCCTAGTTTAAAGTTGAGGATGCTCTTACTTCATACCATCTTGCACAACTGTAAAACATATGATTAATTAACATTTAAATGTATAAAGCTACATATAGATGTCCATCACTTTTTTTATTGATTACACCACCTTTTTGCTTTGACCAATATTTATATTTCACTGAATTTAAAATTATTCTTCTCCTCTCATGTGCCTCATTTTCATTTTCCAGCAAAAAGGGAAATGGAAACCAATATTAAAGAATGAGCTTCTATATTGTATTAAGACTAAAAAGTACCCTGGGAAATAAAAGGCCCTATATCAAAGAGGAGTGGTGCCACAACTGTCCTGCTTCACAGCAGCTAAGTCATCGTTCATTAGTAGCTTTTAACACATAATTCTAGGAATGACACAGATTTTTCAAGGGTCACTTAGTCTCCTGAAATTTAGTCAGCTCTAAATTTAATGCATACCAGTTCACAAGGAGGAACAAGTAGAATGGCCAGCATAGGAAAGCTCTTTTTCTCCTCAGCTCTTTGACCCTTTGTGTGGACACTTACACACTGCCTGGTAGTTGTGGCTGTTTCTTTATTCCTCAGTCATAAACAAAAAAGAACAAGTTTACTGCTACACTAGTACTGAAAGCAGACTAAGATCTTCAGACTGAAAAAGGAGTGACTTATATCACATCTCATATTTATTTGCCCCAGGAAAGCAAAACCAGCAGGTCGTTGTTAACACTCCCACTTGGTAATGCTACATGCATAGAGATCTCTTTCACAGCAAGCTGCTAGGGAACAAATTTCTCTTTACCCAAGAGCGGTACCTTGGCGTTGGTTCCACAGAGAATTGGCTGTGACAGCCTTCTGCAAGCTGAATGAATAATTGCCATCCTATGAGTGAGCTAAAGGGATAGTTTGAAGATGTTAAAAGCATTCTGACATTCAGACCATTTGCACTACAAAAACAATAACACAAAAGCTTCATTAAAATCCAGTGCATAATCTACCCATGCCCCCATTGCATATCCAACTGAAAAAAAAAAGGCAGCCTGTTAAAGCAGATCCTCTCTTTGAAGCGTATCTGTGAGTGTTGTGGGTCTACACCAGTGTGCTTTTGTCTGACTCCCAACATTCACACTTTGAACTTGGTATTTGCAAGAGGTGCTCCTCAAGATAACTTCACCAACACTGTCACATTGTAGGGCAAAACTGTTGGGCTCTGGTCTCACCTTTTCAAGCTGAGTCACTTGTGATCTCAGTTACAAGATCTTACCCTCAAGTAATAGACAAGAACTTACCCTCAGGTACAGGGCAGCTCCTCATAAAAAATTCCAAGAGTTCTCTTAAAAATCTTTCAAATACCTCATCTCTCAAATCTATGTCTCAAAAAACTTGGTAACTGATGCCTTGAGGTCATGGTCATTACCCATCTTGCTGATCAGCACTGTTTTCCCATGTCTTACACTGTGTTACCTGGGTCTTGGAATGCCTTTGTTGTTTTTACCAGAACTAGTTCAACTCAGTTCCAGTCTTGTAGCTAAGTTAATACACAACCTGGAACAGGATGTGGTATTTGACTGGTAACTTGCTGCTGCACTGATTCAAGCTTCAATGACTCTGTTCCATCTTAAATTTGAGTGACCTGTTGCCCAGCTCTCATGCCATTAAGTGTTCTCATTATTTACACTCCACAAGCACAGGAGAGTTCTATCTATATGGGCAAAGGCTTGGCTCTCGAAGGTGCCTGATATAGGTAATGCTGGCCAAAAAAATAATTAAATTCCTTAAGAGTTCTAAGTCATGAGTACAATGTCTGTTCTATGTTTGCAGTTCTTACTTTGACTAAGCTCAGGTGGGTGGAAATTTTCAAAAACAATACAGCAGCCCAACCTCTTCCTAATGATCTCCATGGAGGTCTCATCAGTGACAATATAATGCCAAAGCTGAGCCCTTCTGGAAACAAAAACTTCTCAGGACTTGCATGTGCTGGCAGAATTAGCATTTGCAGTTTTATTTCTTTCAAGTCTTTTGCTGGGAGCAGTTTATTAGTGCTGTGGATTCATGTTTTGTCAGTACCTGGCAATCAAGTACAGCTGATCCTGCCTTGGAGTGCAAGCTGGATCATTTCTCAAGATTGATTTTTCATGGGCCCATGAGATCTATGTAGCAATTAAAGAAATAAATCAATCAGATGCTGACTGCACATCTACTTGCTTAAATGTCTTTGAAGTGCTGCAGCTTAATCAGAGCAAAACCACAGCCTGAGGTAGGGGCTTGTGTGCTTCTGTACCTCTGGGGAACACAGCACCAAGTTGACATTTCCTCACACCCAGAAATTGCTTTATTTTTATTGTACTAGTGTGAATTTGTATGGAAAAAAGTGCTCAAATACACAGCTGATAAACTACAGCCTGTTACATCCCTGTGCACCAGCTCAGACCCAGTAATTGTGCCTGGGAACAGTTATTTCTGTCAAATGCAAGATAACAGCACTTAGCTTTAAACTACTTGCAAAGAAGCTAAATACTGACAACCTGCTATTTTCATCAAGCAGAGAGCACTTATATGGGTACTACAGCCCAGCTAATTTATGGGAATCTTACACTCGATCACACAGCTATGAAGGAGGTGGGCACATATACTAGTGGAGTCCTCAGACTTTGCACTCTGAATCACTAAGATTAAAAAAAAAAAAACACTTTCTACCAGCATCATTTGGGTTCTGGCTCACCTGTCTTGAAAGGAAGATGGTGGAGTGGGTAAGGTGGTGCTGCTCTGGGAGTAATGCTTCCCTGCCTCATGGCATGGCCAGCTGGATTGCTGATGAAGCACCAGCTGCAACAGCTTCCAGCAGACTGAAACCAAAGCCAGTTCAGTCATCCATGCAGTGGGAGGAGATGGGCAGTTGGGCGTGGTTCCAACAAATGTGATACTTATTCCTTTAATTATCTGGATTGTCATGCAACCCACTGTGCTGCACCTGATTTGAAGAGCATTTATCTGACAAATTTCAGACAGTGAGGGTTCTTGAATGCACACAAATTTGTCCACACAGTTCAAGGAAGAAAGGTCCCAGAAATGGGGAGAATTAGTTGCTGTCTGCAGCTACCTGATTGAAAGATACACAGAAAATGAAGCCAGACTTCTCTAGGAGACGGGTGGCACCAGGCCAACAGGCAATGGGCACTACTGGAAAAGTGGGAAACTCCATTTAGATAGCAGAAAAACATTTTTTATCTTGAAAGAGAGCAAATTCCAACCAGATATCCCCAGTTAAATGTAAAACAATTTAAATGCTAATCTTTATTTTATTCAACAATATGCTGCATGGAAAGGCAAAATTTATTATTTAGTCGTGTTTTAAGTAAAGACAGTGTACTTATTAAAGAACAGTGGCAATTCTAAGCAGGCTTGTCACTACAGGAGCACTAACGTGATTTACAAGAGACTGCAGCATCATCAGCAGTTGTAATACTACTGAAGTATTTCCATTTGAATAAGCATTTGTACAGGAGATTTTAAAAAAGGGAAAAAAAGAGCTTATTTTACTTACTTTTCATTATTTCAGAAATGCTTTTTGGGTAGAATCTTTCCCATTCAGTAGGTATGAGAGCTTGAGTTTTTCAACTACTATGTGTATATTAGTTTCTAGAATTAGAACATGGGGGAACAAAAACAACCATTAATCTTCTTTGGTGTGAAGAGGTATATTGGTATATATCAATGCTTGTTATTGTGACAATTTTTTGTATATTTTTAAAACTGCTTTAGTTCTTTGTTTTTTAGTTATGAAACCACACTAGAAATAGCCTTATATATGCAAGCTCCTGCTGTTTGAAACTGAATCCATTTGGTAAAGTTTCTCTGAGTGTCATCTATTTTGCAGACTGAGACCAGGCAGAAGCAATTTATTTCTGTAGCTGAGAGTTTATTTCTGTAGGAAAGATTGCAACATGACAGGGATTCAGTCCTCCCTCTGTTGATGCGAACTCTGAATTAAAACACAGTAGTACCAGCAGGTACAAACTGCTTGTGAAGGGACATGGTGGGGCAGAGCAGCATCGGCACAGAAGCAAAACTTACAACAGTGACTTTAATATGTATTCCTGATGACTGGGCACCTGCAGCTGATTAGCCTTCACTTCATACGGCTAATTCTTATCTCCCTTACAAGTGTTTAGAAACTAAAAGAAAGTGTGTAGACCCAGGGCTTCCTTTTTTAAAAATTTTATTCTATTTGACTGTAGTTACAAAAGCTCATTTCAGACTAGGCCTGCATAAGAAATTTCCTGCTATAGCTGTACCACTGAGAATGTGAAACAGGGCTAGTACAACAGGTGAACACACAGCCATACCTGCTAAATACCAGCAAAATGGTCATTCAATGAGGAAAATAGTTTTTCCCACTGGGTGACAGATGAATTGATGTGGCCAGAATCTGCACCTCTGCAAAACATTATCCCCTCCACTTGCTCAGCTGACAACAAGTGATGCTAAATGGGATTTGATGTATAGAATCATAGAGTAGTTTTGACTGGAAGGAACCTTAAAGATCATGTAGTTCCAATCCCCCTGCTGAGCCTTCCACTAGACCAGTTTAGACTTCAGATCAGGAGGAGTGAGTTAACTCAGAATCACAGAATCTGCTGAGCTGGAAGGGATTAACAAGGATCATCAAGTCCAGCTCCTGGCCCTGCACAGCCAAGAGTCACACCATGTACCTGAGAGCATTGTCCAAATGCTTCTTGAACTGTCACGGTTGGTGCTGTCACCACTTCCCTGGGGAGCCTGTTCCAGTGCCCGGCCACCCTGTGGGTGAAGAACCTTTTCCTGATATCCAACCTAAACCCCCCAACACAGCTTCAGGTCATTCCCTCGGATCCTGTCACTGGTCACCAGAGAAAAGAGATCAATGCCTGCCCCTCCTCTTCCCCTCATCATGAGGAAGTTGTAGACTGCTCAACCTCTTCTCCAAGCGGAAGAAGCCAAGTGACCTAAGCCAGTCCTCATACATCTTCCCCTCAAGGCTCTTCACCATTTTTGTTGCCCTCCTTTGGACGCTCTCTAATATTAATTTAATGTTGTTACGTTGTGGTGCCCAAAACTGCACATAGGACTCGAGATGAGGCCGCCCCAGAGCAGAGCAGGACAATCCCCTCCCTTGCCCGGCTGGCGATGCTGTGCCTGATGCCCCCCAGGACAGGGTTGGCCCTCCTGGCTGCCAGGGCACTGCTGGCTCGTGTTCAACTTGCCATGGACCAGGACCCCCAGGTTCCTTTCCATGGCACTGCTCTCCAGCCTCGCATCCCTCAAGGACGGCTGAAGCTAGTTTGGCTGAACTTGCCTGACGTTAGATGCAGCAGAGATCAGGGTGGGAAAGTGTTCCCCAGAGCAGAGAGACCTGCAGGAAGGACGCGTCTCTCAGCGTTCCCCCTGTCGCTGCTGGCGGAGCTGGCGGGACCCGCGGGCCCACGAGGGGGCTCTGCCCGCCTGGGCATCGGCAGCGCCAACCCTTCCAGCGCCGCTCCCAAATCCCTGAGCTGGGCTGACATGAAAGCACCTCTCGCCTGCCAAGGTCTCTAAAGCAGTTTCATTTCAGGGTGTTAAACTGGTATAGTTGCAGGTAAACAGGATAACCAGAACAGTAGTTCCCTCTGGGCTGCTACCAGGGGAAGCAGCGAGTACCCGGGAACGCCACTGATAGCTACCACGGTGCCTGGAACATGCATAAATAAATACTAACAAGCAAATTACTTGTATGCCTTGCTCCTACTACATTTCCCCCAACCTAAGACACTCGTAGCCACAATAGTTTAAGAAAGCCTGGTATAGAGAAAGTTTTTGAGATCAATCAAGTAGAGAAATCCTACCATGTAAGAGGAAAATAGCATCTTTCTACACATAGCTGAACACAGTGAAGGGGAAGGGGCATTTAAACGGCACACACTGACCAAGATAGGACTGGTGAGTTTGACCTCTTTGTATCTTTTAATACAACCTTCATTAAAATTCTTAAGTTAAAATAACTGTGTAATGGCAATCACAAAAGTAAAAGGAAAATATATATTCCAGTTCAAGAAGAGATTTGTCCCCATAATGCATGAGAAAAATCAAATGATGAAAGTCATTTAACCGCCATTGTACATATGCCCTGGAACAATGCCCTGGTCAGATAGGTAACAGCAGCTGTCAAAGGCACAGTGCTTGACTGCTCGCAGCTCTTAGTAGATTACTAGCACGAAAAGAAATAGAGGTGTAAACAGCCAGGGCAACACTGACATAGGGGGACGATGCACAGAAACAGCAGTGACAACTTCGGCTCTCAGCAGGGATGCGCTCCTTCCCCCGGCCCTGGGCTCACATGACCACCATGATGTCCTCCAGCGGCTTTCGGGTCAGCGCAGGCACAGTGGCATCTTTCCCGGGATAGCCAACGGGGAGCAGCAAGAGAAGCTTCTCGTTTGCTGGGCGCTGGAGCAGCACCCGGAGCTGGGGGCCGCAGTTGAGGGGTGTGGAGGTCACCGTGTACAGACCCGCGTTCTGCAGCAAGACAGACAGGGACAGAGTGAGACAGAGGTCTGTGCTCTCTATTCGTAGCGGTTGTTCCCACCACACATCCTTCTGTTGACTAATCCAGAAATGCTGCTTCGTCAGGCCTGCTGCAGGCTCTAGAACACCTGATTTACTGACAGCCTCAATGGTACCATAAAAGATGCCTGCTCTGCTTACAGAGAAGTAGAGCGTTTCTCCACCGCAGCAACAGCCTCGTCTGCCTGCCGTGTCTGTGTGCTGTGCAGCCAGAGCCCGCCTGCCATGCTCAGTGTGATGGGGGATCCACAGCCACAGGGAACTTGAGAGGCAGCTATGGGGATATGATTGGACTGTCATCCCATGGGGCTGAGGGTTGGTCTAGATGACCTTGAAACATCCATTCCAACCCAAGCTATTCCATTATTCTGTGATCTGGCTCATACAGAGAAATGTTTCAGTTCTTGCCTCCATACAGCTGGCAGGAAGATGCCTTACAGCCTTGTGAACACTTGTTCCTCCTCAAGAGCTGTACCTCACAGGGACAGGGGGTACAGGCTCTGCCTCAGAAGTTGTCACAGGAATCTGCTGGCATCTCTCACAGTGGCCATTGTTACAGATTACATCAGAATCCCAAAATAAGTCTATGTATCACTCTTCCTCTCATACAAAATCTCACAAAAACCCCAAAAAATCTGACAAACAGTAAAGAGCTGACATCATCCAAGGTATGACCACACAGCTGAGTCGCTTCCTGAGAGGTGCACATGTGGCTTTCAGTCTCTATGTCTTTGTAATGCAAGCATTTTGGGAGGCTTTGATATACAAAAGTCAGCCAGGGAGAGGTGCCCAGGAAATGCACCTGTCATGTTAAGTAATCTCTACGATCTTCTCAAGAGGAGAAAAGCTAATAGTGGTGGTGCTGAATGGTGCCTGAGGAGCAGTAATGCACGAAAGGAAGTGTCATTCAAAACAGAATGGAGGAGAAATGCCAGTGCCTGGTAGGAAATTGGCCTAATATAAGAGGAGGCACCTTGCTGTTATCTTGCTGACAGGCCAGGTTAACTATCAGAACAGCTTCTCTATTTAACACTTGTGTGAATACATCAGATACAAGAAGCAGAACTGAGCACTGAGAAACCACTGAGCAAATCTAACCGGCTGGTGTCAAACATGCTGAGCTTTAGAAATCAGTTCACTTTCAGAAATGCCTCAGAAAGACTGATTGAAATAGTACAGCCTGTCCTGTGGAATATATCCCTGATTTTTTTTTTCAGCATTGTATACTAAAAGTGATTTGGTGTCAAGCTGTTTTATAGGGATTACTGAAAAGGAAGGGCCAGCATGGCACTGCACAGCCATGCTTGGGTAGTCTGAAGAGCCTGTCAGCCTTGTTAGCATAAGGCAGAAACCACAGGGGCTGAAGCCTGTGCCGAGAGAAGAGTGACAACTCTGGAAGCTACATTGTATTTTTCTTCCTGTTAACCAGGACTGAGGATAGGAATTGATTTCTCAGATGTGGACCTGAGTAGAATAACTTTAAAACTCGAAACTAAGACGCGTTTCCAGGAATTGGAGTAACCTGGGATACTGAAAACGTTAAAATCTAAATTGGGTTCCACCCTCATTTGGGCAGAATAATGTTGGTATGTAATCCAAACTAATATATTGAATCCCAGTATGTCAGTTCTGTCAACATACCTGCAGTGCAGCAAGCAGGATACCACAGGCAATAGAAACACTGATTTCATTGTAGTAGTGGGTCTTCTTTTTGCCATTTGGAAGCTGCCCATATACCTGCTTGAAAATGAGGATCAAATACGGAGCAGTGTCCAAGTACTCTTTGATCCAGTTTGTTCTGCAAAAGAACGTTTAAGACATTTATTTTGCAACCTTTTCACTTTCCCGTAAGTTACATTTACTGTCTGCAAAGGGGCACTAAAGGTACATGACAATTATAGCAGTAGACTAAACCTTAGAACATTTACTGCAAAGGATTAAGTATTATCAGCTTAAATAGAAACATTTCAGAAAGAAAAAAAAAAGCTTGAATAGAGTTCTCAATTTTAACAGATTTGGCTGAGGAGTTGATGTGCTCACTCTGAAAAGTGGAATTGCATACAAATAAGAGTCAGTTCTTGACCTCTTATCTATGAACTGGCCTCATGAGCATTTGCCTTTGAGATTATTTAATTCCTGGAATTTTGCAGATTTGCCTGTTACCAGCAGTGCCAACTTTTTGTCATTGCAGGGAAAACTGCTGTCAGAAAAGTTCGAAACTTTTTTGTCTAAGGTCTAAACCTAAATATATTCCAATGGCAAAAATTGTTATTCTGTTTCTGGGTATTTCATCCCTGTTACACTTCATTTGGTCCCCAATTTCTTAAATGAAAATCATAATATAGGATTTAGACAAGAAAATAGGTGCTTTCTACTGTTCCCACTCAAAACATCAGAACCCCTGGCATTTAGTTGTTTCCATAGCACATAAATTTGCATAGCACCTAAGCACCTGAAAAACAGTAACATTCTCAAACAAGTAGGGCAAGTCAACCCTACAAAGCTTTGTGCATATGCTCCATTTGACAAGCCAAGACTCAGTAGACATCTTCCTATTGTGTGAAGTTAAGCAAGTCAGTCAGACTTTGGAGGGCATTTGGAACAATTAAATACTGCATAATTCAGTACTTGGATAGGGACAGGCCTTGGGACTTCCTCAGTCAGTAGAAAAGCTTCCAATGACTTTGGGAGCTTTACTGTTTGCCAAACAACAGGAAAAATCTGGGACAAGAGTTTCAGCCACAGAGGTTACATAGGAAAAAATAATGATGGAGCCAAATGCTTGGAAAACTTTCAAAATGGAGAGCATGTAATCCCTTTTACTGGAAGCAATTTTATGAACCAGCCACCAAGGCACAATTTTACACATGTTTGTAAGTTTTTGTTTCCAAACATGAATCTTAGAAAAATATTAAAAGTGAGAGGGAGGAAGAAATGGAAAATTATAGAAGTCTTTCCTACACTGAAACAACAGCTCTCTTCAAACCCCTTAGGTAAATGACTTTTCATACCTCAATCTTTTCAAGTCATTAACCCATCTGTCTCCCATCCTTTTTTTGTAGTTGATTTCCTCTTCTTCTTCTACAATTTCACGAATCTTATGTTTTAAATCGGGATCTTGCACTACCACAAAGGTCCAGGGCTCAGTGTGTGCTCCACTAGGTGAAGTACCTTCATACAAAAACAGGAAAAGATGAAAACCCAGGAAGGAAAGTGGGCAGTGAAAGGTATCAGCTCTTCCTTGTGAGCTTTCAGGCTGACCAGCTGAGCAGTGGGAAAGCAAGTGGATGAGATGGGAAGAAAAGAACTAAGTTCTGGCAGACAATCCTGTTCATTTCTTTCTCAAAGAATGTGAAATCCCATTGAAGAACAGAGGTTAGTCCTTTCACACTGCCATCTTACAGGAAGCCAGAGTTAAGGACTTGTAAAAAATTCCTTTTTTGATGGTTCTTATGATGAGGCAGTAACATGGTGCAATGTATATGAATGGAGAAATGTTATTGCAAAGTATTGTACCAAGAGCAGAGCACTGTCTGAATACACAGCCAACTCTGACACATTAGCTAAAGGGTGAAAATAATGGCTTTCAGGAAAACAAGGCTAAGTGACCACCCGCAGGAACGTGTCACTGACAAAGATAAGGAGCTGTACAACACAGACATCTGCCACAGAGCATAAAGGTTCAAGTTCGTTGTCCCACAGACAGCCGGTGTTTCTAGGTGTGCACATATTAAATCTGTACTTGCTCATCCACCAACACCACTGGAGAATATTTTAACTGCCTAGAGGTTAAAAGCCAGAAGCTGAAGAATATATATCTGCACAAGTTCACAGATGCATAGGTTAAGAAGACTGCTTAGATCTCTCTGGTCCCTCATACACATTTAAAAATATTTGACGATCTTGAACACATACAATACTAAGGACTGATTTTAGTTTGAGAAACACTTAATAAGCAGCTTGAACTATCTTGATATAAGAAAACGTTTTTATATTGTGAACCTTGCCCTTCCTCAGGTTTGGGTAAAAACTGATGGCATTCATGCTTCCTTTTGTTTTCTTCTTCTCTGCACAGCCCAAAGCTTTCAGGGTTACTAAGTACTTCATCTGCACGCCAGCCTTGTTTGCTTTGCTGCATTTGCCAAAACATGCTCAGTGTTTTAATGACTCCTAGTTAATTAGAGGGAGATGGAGACTTTGTTACAGTGCAGTAACAAAGCTGCTTACAGTTTTTAAAGGGAAGATAATGCACCTCAAATGTGGAGAATCTTTAGATTATTAACCCTGCTAAAGGCTACTGAACTTTTCTCTACAGCAGCTTGAGAATATTTTCTACAGTAGAAAGAGCTAGCTCGTAGAGTAACAGAAATAATGAGGGTCAAATCCACTCGTGCCTGAAGTCAATGTAACTAAAGCAGAGATGAGATTAGGCTGGGACATGACAGTAATGATTTTAAACACATAAATTCTCAACAACAACAAAAAGATAATCAATTTCTGACATTCAGTCAAATAACCTCTGTGAGGGTCCGCAGCATAACACTCCAGTCATGTGCAACAGGGGTCTGGCACTGTTGTTGGAAGGACTGGAAAAGGTTTTTTGTTCTAGACTGAAATTTTTTCCCTTTATTAAGAACCAACCATTTATGTCAACTGAAATATTTTGCATGGCTGAGACAATTTCATCTGTTTTTTTTGTGGGGGGACCCCAAAAAACAAAACCCATACATGATAAATGTCATCATAATGCATTAAATTTTAAAGCATGTAAAGTACACATGGCTTCACATTTTTGTGAAAACACTTCAATATTTCTATTTCAAAGATGTCTCAATAAACCACACATAAATTTTATTTTAAATAACATCTTTTAATGGTTGAAAATGAAGTGATTTGTTTCACGCTGTTGAAATGCTCTTCTTCCTTTATGGGTGAACTGCAAATACAAAGGAATTGGGAGTGTTCCAAACCAGTCTCCAACATACAGTTGTTCAAACTCAGTAATTTCCAGTCAATCAGTGGGTGCTAATTCATTCCAGCTACAGGTGAACCTATGAAAACCATAAACAACATGCCAATTCCCTTGGCTTTTCCCCACCACCTTTTCACAGTTACATGATTGAACAGCAATGCAGATCCTTTTTTTTTTTCCCAGACCTTGAACCACTGAGTACCTACCTGCTGTTCTGATGACATTATCGATAACCTCCCTGGGGACTGGCTCATCACTGAGAAACCTGACAGATCGCCTCTTATTTAGAAGCTCGTAAAATGTCTGTGACCTTTTAATCATTTCAGCCTCAGAGTAGCGCTCGCCAGTGAAGGGGACATGGGCAACATTTTCTTCAAGTCCTTGCCACTCTTCATCACCCTCTGCAAGACAATACAAGTGGTTAGGGATTTTTTTGCTGGAGAGGCTGTCAATATCCTTGGCATTCACACCATAATGCACTTTATGCTGCACTGGCATACACTGGACTTCTACACCACTGATAATGCAAACTCTGAGGTTCCAGTTGACACAACTCATTGATCCCCAGATCCAGCTACTGAATAAACACCTTGTTTAAATACCAAGAGACAGGAGGATCCTGGCTGGCTCTAGCAAGTGTGATCCACAAAGAAGTCATTGCCTTCTCCACTTCAGCCTGCAAGCCTGCCTGTAAAAATGGGTTACAAGCTGAAACAGCATTGAAAAGGTGGACAGGCTTCCAGCCCATTTTTCTCAGCATGTAAATGTGAACATGTGTGTTCCTTCTTGAGCAGTTTAATAGAAAAAAAATCAATTAAATTACTGAAGTTAAGGAGAGAGCTTAACTACCAATATGTGTAAGATCTCCTCTGAAGAGCTGAATGTCAACTTCTTCCACATTCATGTTCCATAGCAGAAGCATTGCAAGCCTTGGCTCTGCAGAAATGCGACTTTGTGGTTAAGCTCTTTGGTTTCCTGATACTTTCAGCCTAAGAGGAAATGGATGTCAGGCATCTATACTTAGGATAACAACATATCAAATGTAGGATATTGTGTTTCTTGTCTTTAATTTAAGAACTTAAAATGGCTCCCAATTTCACTGAAATCTGTCTGTTTATATCACAAAATGAATCTTCTGTTGTCTCTGAGGTCTCTTTCTCCCCTGTATTCCTAGAATCAACAGGGATAGCATTTTTTTGCAACTATGATGTGGAAGTTAAAGGCATTTAAATGCTGCATTTTGACTAGTCAATAGTATTGAGCAATCTGCTACAGAGAGCTGAGTCAGGAAAAAATAATCCAGTTCTTTTTCTGTTGCTATTAGGCTATTATTCCCAAATCATAGCAATCTCCAGTGCAAATTCAAACAGCAATTACTTCTGTGTTTTAGTAGTATGCAGTTGCCTTAGAGATCAGGCTGACTTTTTGTTCATTTTAAAAGCAGTGAAATATTCACAAGGGTGGCTCAGCCTGTGCAAAGGGGTGAAATAAAACTAGTTTCATACACTGAATCTAAACAGAATGGTTCTGGTCCCCAAAAAACACACATTTCATTTTGTATACAAAGAATTCACCCTGAGAATATGCTTTGTTTAGCATTTCATGCCTGTGTTAAGCACTCTTGGTCATAGTCTGCAGGGACCTGGCTCCAGGTCCCTGGAAAGCAGTGACCCCTTGTAAAAATTTTTTTATCATCTTGCACATTCAAAAAGTAAAAGAATGCCTCTTGATAATGTTCCCTTTGCAGTTTACGCTCAGGAAAATAGCGATGAGTGCTTGGTTGTTTTGTGGGGGGGAGGTTTTCTCATGTAAGTAAAAGAGAAGAAGTGAAGCTGCTGTTCGGTCAAGACAGTTCAACTTAATAATAGGCTGAAATAAGAAATGTACTTTCAAAGATATTTGAACACGGGATAAAGGTGAGGCAACTAGTGAGAATGGAAAAGCTCAATACACACAACATGGGAATATTGGCTGAAGTAGAAGAATCCAGAAATGTGGGAACTGACACACAAAACCAAAACTCTCCTGGCAAATGTTTTTTTTAATAAATTCATCTACTAGATATTCTCTTCCACCATGTGTCTACCATTCTTTCTTAGCAGTTAACATTATCCATATGCTAACTTAAAATCATTATCAGCACCATCTGTTTAGTGCATGCTCTCTATATCTTTAATTGCTGTGTTTAGACATGCTCCTGTTGGTATGGTCACGTTATACAATACCACAAGTGTCTTGTTTGTATCTCTATGTATTCCACCACTTGACGGACAACAGACATCCTGCTAGTAAGTCTCTTATCTTGTTAGCCACGTCCTCAAGATTGCCATCAATTCTGTTGCCCATTTACAGTAGTCATCAAGCTTCCTGCTTTTTAAGCAAATCTGGAATGGTTTTGGCTCAGACATCCCAAATGGAATCTCATTTTAAAAGTACTATTTTTCTATCTCTATCAGAAATTCCTCTCTGGATACATTTTAGGATGATGACTGTGTTCTTCCCAGCAGTCCATATGGGAAGTTATAATCAGCCTGCAAATCATGCAATAAATTTTACCTCAGTTTGAAGCATGAGTTCTTAATTACAAACTTACACTGAGAACAGTAAGTTGTCATTTCACTTCTGCTGGCCTCTTATTTTACCTACACTGACACTTCTCTGTGTTGCTGGCTTCCAGTTGTACGTCATTAAGAAATTTCACTTGTACCCTCCTTGGTTTCATGCAAAGACCAGTAGATAATATTAACAATTGGTCCTGAGACTGAGCCTTGAGAAACCCCAGTCAAGACCACTGCATTTGCTTTCCAAACAAGTTTCTGCTCTAGGGAATTGCTTCCTAAACACACAATTCCTCTCTAATTCTCTTTTCCAGTGTAAAGACACGATGCATAGGAAAAAAAATTAAATGTATGTAAAGAAAGCTTTCACATCTTTGGACTGAAATACAGAGTAACTGACCCCGCGCGGGGGGTTTTGTCTGATTAATGGCAGACTGCTGCAAAATGGGCCACTACAGGAATCCCAGTAGTGAATCCAACCCTGAACTGAGTGTGACTAATAGGGAACTAAAAGAGATGGATTACCCTACTAGTGGGTTATAAATAGTGGTTAGCAGGCTGATCCTGGAAACCTCAAGAGCGGGTCAGGAATCTTAAGCAAAAGAAGTAGTAAGATGGAGAGGTGCAGACCGTGGAAGAAAGAACCCAGCATCAAAATACTGTGAAAATTACCTCAACTGGAGTATAGTTGCAGAAGGTTTCTTAAGATCTCAAGAGAAATAGAGTGGCTGTTACATAAAGAGAAAACCTAGTGTAAGCAAAGCAGAGAGGTAATCTGGTTGCTATCCATAAACCACAGGAGGGTATATACCAGGGCTGGAAGAGAATCCTTTAAAATCAAGAGAATGGAACAGATTAAATAGGTATACAATAGTATTAAGTTTGGACAGGTAGGAAGGTAGAGGAGGGTTTTTAACCCATAACATGAAATTCTGGACCAGCCTTTCAGCAAGGTTAAAGAAAAAGGGTCACGAAAGTCCAGTTTTCATGTTCATTCAGCTGATGACAAAGGCTGGATGTCTTGAGCAGCAGGAAGATACACACAGTAATGCATGGTGTCCATCTAAGTCCCGTGTTCCTAAATGATACAAAACATGAACTGTCATTGAAAAGGAAATTTAAATTGCTACTGCTTCATTCATGTCAGTAGTAATATTATTAAGATATGGGAACTCTTTGAAATTGGGGAGAGGAGAAATGCTTTTAAGTGGGACAGGTCTATCACAAGGAGTATTACAAGCAAGCAGCAGTGCATTTTCAGAAGAAATGGAACATTTGGAACTTACTGCACTGCTTTGTAGTCCTTAAGTAGAGTGTTTCACCAGTGTCCCCACAACTAAATATGTAGTAATAAAATGCGTTCGCTATTAATCTCTGCAAAGAATCTCTCCAGAATAACAAGGATACAAATATAATTCAGCCTCATCTTCCACACCACTTTAAACTAGGTCTATATTTACCTTATCCATCAGTTGTATGGCTCTGAATGCATGACCAAAAAAATGATCAATATATATTAAGCTCCCTGGGCTAAAGGCTGAAGTTGTTTTTGCAACAGTCCAGATCTATTCTGAAGCAATGGGAGATGAGGTACCACCACTTTGGGATAAGATGCCTGCTACTATAAGGAAGCCCTTGTGACTCATGATTCAAGGCAAGGCTGAAGAAACATCTTTTTCATCTGTATCTAACTGGTCTAATAGGATAGATGGACATGCAAACAAATCTGAAGTACTGCCAGTTAAAGCATTAAACAAATGGACTGAGTGTTTTGCACTTAACAAAAGAACAGGGTTTCTGGCTGCTCCAAGAAACATCCATCTCTTCAGCTATGGAAAGCAGAACACAGACAAGCCCAGGAGCACTTGGCCCTTACCATTCTACCCTTCACTGCCAATAAGTGACCCTACTGAGTCTGCCCAAGCAGTTCAGCTACTCACACTGAATGCTCTGCTGCTCAAAGGTATGCCCTTCTCATGGGAAATATCCCTGATGGTTCCACTTCAGGGAAGAATTGTGGGGCTGATGTCTACAAGTAAGGTCAGTGCTTTTCTAGCAGAGTGCTTCACTCTCTCAGCAAATAGACCTTGCTTTGGTCAGGGACATGAATCAAAAGACTTGGTCTTCAGCTGCGCCTTTCCTATTCAGGAGGCTGTTGAAAATTCAGCTTCTTCACCTAGGGCAGCCCTAGATTCTACCTTTAGACACAGCCTTAAAAATGCTTCATGTTACCTAACTCAAATTCTCTTCAGAGGAACTTTAAACACAAGCCAGGTTGAGACATTTAAGTAGAGATTAGCTTGTCTGATAAAGTAAAATACATTAATAAAATAGCAGAATTTACAGAGCAGGTAAAGTATTCTTTACTATTAAAAAAAATCTTTGTTTACATCCATGTTTGCATTTCAGCATCTAGTGCAGTCAGTGAAAATTTTAACCGTGACAACAAGGTTAACATGTTTTGATCCTTAATTAAGGCTTTAGCAAAGCAGCAGATCCTTACTAACTCTTCTACTCCTCCTTGCTACTCTTCTCACTTAGGCTGGGCTTTCCCCTGCTGAAGAAAACTTCCCTATGAATGATGAAATTATTTTAATATTTTTAGAGATAAAAGAAATGACTGTTTTACAAAGACATTGGTTTGAATCACACACCATTAAGGGAAAGATGATTATTTGTTACTAAAAGCTAAATAGCAAGAAAACTTAATTTAATATTGGGTGACTTGATAAATTGAGAAAGATTTTATTTAAAAGCAAATAAAACTTAGCAACAGTACCAACATGTCTACCTGTGAGAATTTTTTTGCAAGCAATTTTAAACTAGTATAGTTTTGAATTTTGCATCTGAATAACAGGGAAAGCAACTAACTCATAGAAGTCCATTTTATACATGGAGCTGTGGCAGTGAGGCTCCTTGTTAAGAGCTAATGCAGAGGATCTAAATTTTTAAACTGATAGAAACAGCTACAGTCCAAGATGATTATTCATAGATTATCATTTGAACAACCCACAGGAATTTTAACCTGCAGCAATTTAACTGAACTAGCAAGCCATCAGTGACAAAGAAATTATGGGATAATTTTATACAGAATCTATTTTGCATTGAACAAAGGAGGATACGACATGTGAACTAATTTGTAAAGAAATTTTATATATTTGGAAAATAGTCAAGAGGGTTTAAACCCTTCCTGGTGTCGACTATTTTCAGAAACTGATAAACAACAATAACTCAAAGTACACTGAACACTGAGAAAAGAGCTATAATGATTCTTAGAAATAGATCTATGTGCAGAAGAACAACGTAAGTTTTACACTTCCTAGAAGCAGACTAGGGGAAAATGTCATTATGGGGAAAATTAACCCAGACAAACCCCTCAAAAAGCCTTTGAAACCAGCTTGAGGGAGAAAAAAGAAAAAAAGAGCTGAATTAGCTACAACTTTAAAAACTTCATAGGAACAGAACTCTGTAGATTTTTACTTCACAAGGAAATAAAGTGAGTTTATGGAGGATAGTTAGAAAGTAAGAAGAAGGAAGGGCACATTTTGTACTTAGACTTTTGTCCAAGGTGTGAATCAGAAACAGCTACTAAAGGGCATTCTGTACGGGTTCAAATATGCAGCTGAGTGAACAGATTATCACCATCACCGTATTTTGTTCTTAAATATTTGATCAACACAGCTCCCAAAAAAGCTGTCATTGACATGCTCAGAAGCCACAAATGGAGGACCTTTGTAAAAACAGTAATAAACCCATTTCCCACTTTTTAGCAGTGCTGAGACCAAATAAAGTCTGGGTGATAAAGTGGGATGACTTGCAGATAGAAATACTCTGCTCAGGTCTTCCCTTTGCTCACACTAAGGCCTGGGAAGAGACAGTGGGGAATTCAGCAGGATCTCTTTCCTCTCCTTACACTGTCCACAGAGTCCCCCATAAGTCTGACATCTGTTGTACAGAGGAACAGACAGGAGTCTCTGAGAATATATTTTATATATATGTATTATTTTTTGCACTCTGATCTGTGGAGTCTGGAGGGAAAAGAGATTTACACCAAGAGCAACATGACATGAGGACTGCCTCCTTCCTGAGAGCCGACAAGCTCAGGGCACAGCAGCAGTGTTGTGCTGAGCATTGCTGTCACTGTGGAGAAGTCCAGAAGATTGCACCTCCTTTATTCGTATCGGTAGATAAAGTTCAAACAACAAGAGTGTTTGGGATAAGATTTTTCTTACCTTCTTCTTCTAAGGGATGGTCAGTGCCATCTTTTAAATCTTCATCCACCCATGGGCGAGATGGATGCTTGCTTTTAGTGTCACATTTTTCCTTCTCTCCATTATTCTTCTTCATTATTACCCCAATCAAAACACATATAATGGCTACAAAGACTGGGGTGAGGGAAGAAAAGAGTGCCATGACTATGGAAACGTGGAGCCTTTCTTCCAAGTTCAGTAGCTTCTCATGAAAAGGAGAGACTGAACACGGAAGAGCAGCAGGGCAGCTAGCAAAAAGGGGTGGATTCAAGGTCTAGTCCTCCACCCTATCTTGCTTCTACTTTTCAGGCACCGCCCCCACAATCTCATCTGTGATGGGCTCCTGCTGTTAATAAACAGCTTCTGCAGTTAAAAAAACTCCAGAGTCAGGCTTATATATTTTCTGAGAAGAAACAGCTTATAAACAGCAAGCAGAGGCACTGATCATACACATAAATGCTGTCCAGTGTAAAGTAAATTTAAAAATGCCAAGGTCTTTCAAAACTCCTGATTCAGGCAAAAGACTTCTCCCCTCTTATTTTTATTGTCATGGTCATCCCAGTAATCTTCCTTGTAACAGTGATTATGAGAACAGGCAAGTGGGAATATGACTTTTAAAAACTAATGGCACCTCTTCAATGTTTAACTCATAAAATTAACATTTTACATGTATCCCAGGAATTCAGAATATCACCAATTGAAAATCAGCTTGCAGCACCACCTCAGCTATGTCAACAGGTCAATAGAACAGATAAGTAAAGGGGCAGCATTGCCTCTGTATAAAACATGAGTGAGACAATTCACAGAGCCCTGGGTGTTCTGGGGGAACTGACAAGAATAATTCAAGGAATCAAAGTAAAAAATATGTGAGGGCTGCAGTAAATTTTAAAGCCATGTTTTAGCATCTTATCAAAGGTTAAAATCTGATAGGATCCTGGTATAATCCAATAATGGTCAATGTCTAAATGCTTAACCCATTTTTACCTCAGCCAGCTGCTTGGGAACTGAACCAACACAGCAGCAGTGAATTGCTGTCTTTACCTGGGGCTGTTGGGACATACTGGATAATGAAATGTCAGATGGCAGCGGGTGCTGAGGGCTGTGCTGGAGAGCAGGGTGCAGAGGTACTTTCTACCTGCAGTCACCAGTGCCCATCAGTGCCACGCCTTATCTCATGCCACACGGGACCATTTCTGATGTCTCAGCATCCATGGCAAGCTAATCTGCACTTTGAATGAGCCCCGCCAAGATAAGTGGGAGCAGTTGTGAGTGTAGCCATGCCAGGAGATGGTGAGTCCCAGGGCAGGTCAGCACTGCAGCTGGCACCTGCAGGGGTCATTGTAGTCCCTGCCTAGGGCACCCCCAGTTTCCTCAATGTGAAAACCAGGACAGAAAGGGGAGAGAGAAGCTGGGGTATGTACAGGTTTCATCCTGACAGGTTCTAAGTCCATACCGTACCACTCATGCCTCTCACCCCCTCAGTTTTGCAGTACTTGGCACACCCT
The DNA here is from genome assembly GCA_013400235.1 of Oriolus oriolus. NCBI lineage: Eukaryota > Metazoa > Chordata > Aves > Passeriformes > Corvidae > Oriolus > Oriolus oriolus. Next base: position 965,125 of record VXBT01001432.1, on the reverse strand, counting down.
TACTGGTCCCTTTAGACACTGTCACTCCAAGGGGCTTCCTACTTTCCAGTGCTCCAGCAGATACTGCCAGCTGCCTTGAGGATTGGTCCGTGTGTTGGGAAGCACAGATTAATGACCAGGTTGCTGCGTAAGAAGAGCAATGTGTGACCTCACTGCTTGGCCACACCCAGTGGAAGTCTGGCTGACAGTCCAGACGTGTATCCTCTTTTAATAGAAGCTACTTGTGTTAAAAGGGCAAGGTCAAGCAAATTGCACAGCTGTGCTGTGCACATATTGTCCAGACATGCTTAGAGGCAAAGTGAAACTGCCTTAAAGCTTGTACCAAGGCTGGGCTTTCTCAGCTGCCCAGCTCAGATACAGAATAAACACTTTACTGCTGTTGCACTGCATCCTAGTCCAACAAACAGGCCTCCAGTCCCTGTAGGTAACAGTCCTTACAGGCAGTGTTTGGGATCTGTGTAAGAAGGGTAGCCTCAGAACCAGCCAAGGGACTGCACAAATCCATCAGAGATGTAACAAAGAGGACATACAAAAGTTGTACTTTGGTTCCTAATCTGATCTAATCCAATCCAGTAAAGTTGGCAATAAACTTCCACCTACCTCATGGCTAAGAGGTGCCACAAGCCATGAATCTTGTCTTTCTCCAGTCAGTGTGTGACCTGGGACATGTGCTTAGGTCATTGATTTGGACTGCACATACAAAAACTCCAAAACTCATACACTCTACAAGAACAGAAACAATTATCATGTGAAGAGGAAAAAAAAAGTTGTACATTTATCCTCTCTCTCCTTGATTTAGATTAGATATTTAAACTCATTTGTCCCACCTGCTGGCTGTCCAGTCATGGGGAGAGGTACTTTACCTAATCCCAATTAGAAACATTCAATTAATTCATGAGACTAGAGAAGGAACCTGCAATTTCATCATATGCATTTTCAACTGCCTACTCTGTGGTGAAGTAAGAAAACAGAATGTGGTCTGAATGGCAGTGACTGTTTCTCCAATAGGGAATATACTAACCTTGAATATTCACGTACACGTAAATTAGGATCTGGATGCTTCGCAGATGGGAATCCATCCTGTGAAGAGACAGGTCTGCGCTGAAAGTGAGAGAAGCAATATAGAAGGCTGAATGATGTTGTTTAAAATAACTACATCTATTTGCAATGCTGGAAACTTTGTAATAGTTCACTGTTCCAGAATAACTTTGACTTCTTTAGAGGTGATATTAACTTTTCTTTTGTAGAACACAGAAAAAAAGAAAGCTAAATAAATGTCACTTTGGTATTAACTTCAGCAAAATCTATTTGGTGTTACATACTGAAAATTGTTAGGTTGAACTTCAGCCCCACAGAAACCGCACACTACCTTGTTTAATTAAAACCTGATGTAGTTTAAATAATTCTATATTGTAGGCATTCAAAACAGAAAAACAGTGATGTCTTGAGGAACTGTGGGGAAGGGTGGATGGAAGCAGTCAATTTTGGTATGGTAGAGTTCAATCAGTTTTTCTGTTAGAATTTTTTTCAATTCAAGCTTTATAGAAATGTGATTTTTATTATTATGACAGGTTCAAGAAAATTTATTACAATTATTTCTCTGTTCCACAGTAAACCCTACAGACTAGAAGCTGAATTTTGGGGGTGTTTTGAGTCTCAAAAAAGTTAGGAGAAACATTATGAGTAACCCTACTGCTAGAAATTAACAGAGCTTTTCTGACAAACATGGAAAGAAGTTAGAAAATGTTGAGAACATCAAAGTACTCCACTACTATTGCATGAAAAACATACAAGCACTCATAAAAGGTACAAACTATTGTCTAGAGATGCAATAAAATACTGCATTTGTTTCAGAAGTGAGTTTCAGACTGAAGCTTGTGTTTACCAAAACAAAAATTCCAAAGGCTATTTCAATGCCATCCTTGGTCAGCTCCCAACTCACTATATGCCTGCTATGGGCAAGGCAGAACCATGCATGAACTGCGTAATCCAATTTCACAATCAACACATTGAGACAAATGTCTGGGATCAGCTGAAACCTCTCTATTAGGTATTGGCATTACTAAAAATATCATTAGCTTAATAAGCGTCTCCATCTCTGTGACATATCCAGCAATCCCCTCCTGCCTCTGCCAGTGACCAGCACACGGTGCTTCTGAGCAAGGTGACCCTCACTTTTCTGCTGCCTCTCGCCTCTTCTTGCACTCACACACACAACCACCCCTTTCCCCGAGACAGCTGCACGATCCTTTTATGACCCCTGGAGATATCAGATATCTTGCCCTGTAGCATTAGATTTGATTATCTTTTTCATTAACTTAGCTCAGATTGCCACAAATGTTATTAGTGCTTATGAACTACCCTTTTGAAATCTAACAGTACAGTGGGTAATAGAATTACATCCCATAGCAACTAAAGCACGAGACGGCAGAGCACCATGCAACAGAGCAATTCTTTCCTTTTGTCCTCAGTATAGTGCCCTTCACTTGCAAACTCCCTGTGGTTACGTATTACAGGCAGAAGAAATAACTAACTATAGACATGATTCATTAATATCTTTCTAAATAGAAGAATCCATTTATTAGGATCTGTCTTATCAGATAAACCATTAGTTGTGCTCAGTGGGACAATTAGTGCTCCTAAAAATATTTCTGATTTCAGAAAAAACCTTAGATTTTAACCCAGAGACTAATTTGCCCCCAGATTCATAGCAGAAGAAGCAGTTTGCTGTTGCTGTACCAATGCTACCACTATGAAGCTGTAGGAGTCAGTTTACACGTGGCAGGAATCTGGCAGACATTAGTGGTGCTACTCACTGAAGTAAAGCTGCATGGGTGAGTTTTCAGAAATTCACTAAATATCTCAGCAAAGATCCTAAACATCACTGAACTTAAATGGAAACCACCAAGGGTCTGCAGGTTAACACAGACCTTGGAAGATACTTGCCCCAAACATGGGGGCACATAAATACATGAAGACAAAATATTATTTTTCCACAATCACTTTTAGGCACAGACTCATAATAGGCTGTGTTGAAATCTCTTTCATTCTGTGAGTTACCTTTGATACCAGCTGATGGGGAAAAGTAAGGACCATTTCTGAATAGCCCCATGGGAGCACAGCCTAATAGAGACTGTTACAACCTCTTCAGAATGGGGGTGTTTAGGGAACGGGAAGGAGGGGTAGCAGTGGCCCCCTCCCAATGGCCAGCAAGCTGAGAATAGCCCCTTTCAGACAAAATATCACTCAAACAATTTCTGCACCCTGGGCCACAGAGGGGAAGAGGCAGGGGCAGAATGCAGAGACAGAAATTCAAAAGGCAGATTCTGTATGATCACACTGCCCAAGGTGTGGGGCTGAAGCATATGTATAAGTAGAACCAAAACAGCTCCGTTGTCAGAGCCAGCACAGTTATCACCATGCCAAAGGCTTACCCATGAGCCTGGGCAAAGACTCTGGCAGCTCCTCACGCTGGCACCCCTGCAGCTGCAGCTCCCCAGCCTTCATCCCCAGGGTCACAGAGCCCATACCTGCTCTGCCTGGGCTTCTGACTGCAGCACAGGCATCATCCCAGATCTCTCTTCCCTGTCAGCTCACAATGCAGGAGAATGAGTGTTTAAAGCAAATTTATAGTCATGCCCCACATGATCAGACTTTTCAAATCATGAGGTCGAGTGAGGTAACAGCAGCAGAGAAATGATAACTGGATGTCCTTTGTAGCTGATGTAAGAAACATTGCTATTGTCTTTTTGATCCTAAGAAGAAATACAGGGAGGAAAAAAAAGAATAAAAATAAAAAGTCAAAGGTAAAAGAGGACAAAACTCACCCCCGCTATTTTTTTAGAGCTGGATTTTTATTTCCAATTGGTAATATATCCTTCTTTTTCACAGAGAGGAAAACTGTCTTTCGTTCCATACTGTTATGACAGGACAGCTGAATGGCAGCATGGAGCATTTTAAATCAGCATTTCAAAGCTTCAGCTGTTCCAGGAATAGCTATTCCTATTACTTCACTTCTTATTTGCACCAAATCAAAACACGGCTAAGCTTATTTGAAGAGTTCCTTAGCTGATTACATCTAAGCCTCTAAAACTTTATCTAGGAAAACAGTTTCTAGCTATGAACATAAAGGAAGCCTTGAATGCCCATGTAATCATAAAATAGCAATGTTCAAAGGGTTTGGGTTTTTTGTCACTTGGTTGTTTTGAATTTTTTTTCTTCTTTACATGCTTTGAATGAGTTTCATCTCCCAGCCCCCTGAAGAAATCTATCACAAGGCTGAAGCCCTGTCCTTACTGCCAAGGGCGTCCATAGCCTCCTCTCATCATTAAGGTGGGTGCATCATTAACTCTATCCCTCTCCAACTGCTCTCCTTCGCTGGAGTCACACCTTGCTGTCTACAGGGTTGGCTTGGATGGTGGAGTTGCCACACAGGCTCCTCACCCTGCCTAACGGAAAGCATCTCCCTAAGGGGACTTTGCAGCCCCCTGGAATTACCTCCAAGTGAAACCCTTCCTCCCTTCTCGCAGTAGCATCTGTGGCCAAGTGTTAGCTGCCACTGGGACTCTGGTTCCCCTGCATCAAGGGTGATGCTCCTCGGTATTTCCCTGTCCCTTGCTCCACCACTTGTTGCTTATGAAGGGAAGCTGGGAGGTAAATGCCCATGCAGTGCACAAAGTCCAGAACAGCACATGTGCTGACCCAGCTCTCAGATAAACCACAGAGACATCAGACACCATGGGAGACATTTTCAGAGTGTCTGATAATGTCAAATATTTTGGTATCCAGGGAGGGTGGGATAGCTGGGTGGTTGGGTCAGCATGCTCCACAGCAGTCCTGAGGCTGGAAAGTCAGCCAAGGAACCCAAAATTGCCAATCTTTTTCTCATCTCGAATGATCTTTTTAAAGGGAAATCCCAAGCACACAGATAATTTAAATGACCACCACAAAGAACCAGACAAAGATATTTCCACCCTTTTCCCTAAGGCCACAAAGGAAAACATTTTTTCTACCCAAATCACTGACCCAAGACTTCAGGAGATGCAGAACTCTTGCCCAACTTTACTGTTACTTTTACCCTATGTGTAAATATTTGTTTATTAACCTATCACATCAGATAATCAGCAAATCACTTCTCCTGGGTTGTAATCCGCCACCTGACAGGTTGCCAAGGGGTGATTAATATTCACCATCTTCCCCCCTAGAGAAAGAAGCTGCAGCTTTCCCTGGCTGGTCCAGAAAAAAAAAAAAAAGCAGCCTTTCTCACAATGACAGTTCAATATCCCAGCACTGTGCAAACAATTCACTTTACTCAGCTAACACTTCTTTACAGACAATTGCTCTCTGAAATTGAAACTGGATATTAGTGGACTGTTTGAAAAATACAACTGTGTGGGACAATTAAACTGTTTGAAGTTTGCTATTCCACCAGCCAGTGAACTTGGCATATGGTTTCTCCAGTGGGTTTAGATCTGATTTAGGCATACAGAGCTTGGAAATGGGCTTATCTGTAATTTTTCCTCTGGATCTTTGGGATATAAATTCATTGAAAAGCTCAGACTAACTACATAGGCAAAACCCACTGTGAAACTCTTGCCTTTTTTGTCTCACTAAAAAACCCATAAAATCTCAGGCCATGACAGCCATTTGAGATCTACTTTCTGAATGACAAAAAATATTCTCTCATTCCTTCTAAAATCGGAACATGGTCCTTGACACCAAAGGAAAAGTTCACAAAGGGAAACCATGGCGTTATCTGAAAGACTGGAGGATCTCCTGCTGCCCCATCACAGATCTATTATGACTGTAGTCATTGGTATGAGGAAGAAGAAACTCAGACTCCACAGAGGTTATTTTACTTAAAAACTTATGAATGGGTATTTCTAGAAAATACAATGTGCACCATAAATGAGTGAACGCAGAGCTCCAGGCATTCTGCCAGCATCCTCACCCTCACCTTGCCTTGTCACCAATACAGTGACAGAAAAGACTCCTGCCCTGCCTGATGCTCTCAGATTATCTTGCAGCAACAACAGAGTCCCTGTTCACGGCACGTGGAGTTCAGCTTGGGGCAGCTCTGCATGCGTGGCTGATGCTGTTTTAAAGGTTGCCAAGGTGCGGCCGCAATACCAAGTGTCTTCCCACCACTGATCAATCATATCTTACCTTGCAATCAGTGCCCTGCAGTCCATTACAGTTAATCAATGCTGGAGCATCTTCTGTGTCCAAAAAGATAAGTAAGCTCATTTTTCAATATTGACTGCAGCTGTTTGCTTTTCAGCATGATTTCACTCCAAAATAAAAAATAATTAGGACGTATATACTGCTTTCTCTGTGCTACAGATTCGCCCTGTCCCTGCTAACTGTGAGGTAGTCTGTTCATCCTGTGCTTTGCCAGCAGGTACACGCACGCACAGAGGATCCTACTTTAGAGCTTTGTCAGTGGCTATTTGCAGCATGAAAACCCAATTGCTCATTTTAGTCAGGTTCATCTCAGTAAATGAAAAAGCAGCAGAGCTTTATCTATGAAACCAGGCGGGGCCCCTGCCCAAGCTCTGATGTTAATTGAGGTGACCTCTGAGAAGCTTTACCTCCCACCCAGTATCAGCTGCCTTTGAGCTCATGCTGATAGCAAAAATAGAGGTGGTATGTGACCAAGACTTGGTTATTTCCCCTTCCTCAGCCAATGCCTTATTATACAAGGCTCTGAAGGCTGTGGCTGTACAACTAACAATCTGTGAAAGCATATTTCCCCAGCGGTTCTTTCTGAGCAGCATGAAAGTGTCAGATGAGGACAGAAGCTGGCATTGTGCTACTGGCATGACTGAATCACAACAGAAGCTCTGTTGTTAACCATTTAACTGTCTGAATATATTGCACAGCACTGTCCTGTCTGGTTTCTGCCCAGCATTATTCCTATTAGAGAAGGTTCAGGGAGCTAATTGTCCAGCAAAATTGTGTGATGAGCTTCTGAACAGACACCAAACTGACAGATGCAAGCAACTGTTCAGCTGTTCCAGCATCTTGGCAATGGTGGCAAAAAATGCCCCAGATGATGCTAAATCCTCATCTCTTTCAAAACCAGGTCCTTTCATGGCAATGGGTCTGGCAGATCACTGTGATCTCTGAAAGTACGTCAGCCTTCTCTTCAGAAGGCAGAAGCTTGAATTACCATGACCCTCCGGTTGATGAGCTCCTTGTGCTGGTAGGCAGCTTGAGAAAAGGTTTCTTTTCCACACTCTTCATTACCCTTGTATCAAACCCTCCTGAGGACGCTCTGAAAACATGCTAACACAGGCTGACAAGCGCAGCCATAGCCCAGGGAGAGGCAGTAAGCTCAGGCCTCACAGAGACAAGTCTCTCTTCCCCAGTGCTGCCTTCTGGGAACTGCTTGGCAGCAAACAGCTCTGCTCGTTTACCGTCAGCCTGCTCCTCGGTTCTGTCTACCCATGCTATCCTGCTTCATCTTCCTCTCACTTCCCCCACCTCTTCCCTCTCCTTTTATTTTCCAATGGCAAACTTCATAACACACTTCCCTTTTCAGCCTCCATCACAGGTCCAAACACCCTTTAACAGCATAAATACTGCCTTTCCTTACAATTACGACATAAGAGTCAGTAAAACCCTAACCTGAGTTGTCTGGGTGCTGGCAGCGGAGCTCACCTTCAGCAGTCACCTCCCATACCATGACTGCCCTCCAGGAAGCACTGCGGGTTTCCCAGAGCAGAACCATCTGGCCTGAGCAAAAGAAAGAAGGCAGCACTAAAGAAATGCTTCTTCTGTCATCACTCCTCCTTAAACCCATCCCCTAACTTGACAGGGTAAATTAAAGGTGACTTTTCGGCTGAAATGAAACAAATTTAAGGCAAATTCTCTTTTTGCTGTTTATCTGGGGACCTCTGTTGGTTTCAGAAGGGAATATTCTATGATTATTCTAACAGTCTGCCAATTAATCTGATAGGAAACGAGTCCAACTCTCCTTTTTCCAGCCCCCTGTTTACAGTTATAATTGGTCTCTTTATTTCCGTAGTATTATTGCTTAGTGCACTGCAGTACCTCCAGCCTCAGCAAGATTCAAGGTAGTAAGACTCTTAACCTTACATTTCATTGCTCTTGTCAGTTACACAATGTCATTATGCTTTTATATAATACAGAAAAAACAAGTTGTACTTCTAATATTCCTTTTAACTAAATCCATTCCTTTTCTAGGCAGCAGATAGCAAAAATTAATGTCTGTTCTCATAATATTTTATGATCTTGAACATCAAATATTCCCTGGTCACTGAATCAATTAAAATTCATTGACTCCTATTAATGGTTAACAGGGCACTGTGTTCTTCAAGAAGACATTAATAATGATGCTTTGACTCTGTGGAACCACACTAGATAGCCAGGAAGTCATTTAAGTTACATGCAAGACTTGGTGTGCAGGAATCAAGAAATTCCTTGACTCCTGCACACCAGGAATAATACATTTATTTTCTTCAATGCATTGGTGCCAGCCAAAGTCCCCACAGTGCAACTTTAAAATGTGATGGCCTAGGTTCATCATTTTTATATAATCCCTTTTATTATTTAGTTGTGTTACAGGCAGACAGAAAGACAGACAATTTCTCTGATTGTTGTTGGACACAAGATGTGAGGAAATTCAGGGTGTGTAAATTTTCAAAGAATATTTTTAGGAAATACTGTTCTCTAATATTAGTGCAATGTTCCCATTGGCAATTTAAATTGATACTGTAAGTTATAATAAGGACATCTTCATTTAGAATTATATATACATCTGCACATACAGTTATACAGCCTGTCATGAAAAGGCTCTGAACAATTTTGCTGTATACTTTAAAAACAAAAAACCAACATTGTACTGAAGCTCATACAACTGTCTTTGAAATGTGATGCTAATAAAGGAAATTTTATGTTGTTCTACTCATAAAGTTTAAGAAGCAAATTAATTTGTCTCACTTGTGAGAGCAGCATCACCAGCTCCAGTGGTTGTTAGCAAGTGTAAAGCAAACAAGGTTGGGATCCCTGGACACACTGTGTTTCTCAGAAATAATTGCTCTCTTGAAAGAGTTAAGAGCCTCTGCCCTTTCTAAATGTGGCACAGTAAAAACATTGCTCTCACTAACAAGTATGGTTCAGTAATTGGAAAGCAATTTTAAATTCTAATTTCAAGTAATTTGATTTGCAGGAAATAGCAGTTAATTACTCATGCAAATGCCTCTGTTAGGTGTGGCTGGACTAATGCACAATGCATGAAGCAGGAAGAGCACACAGTTCAAGGTGCCTCAGAGAGCCTGAGATATCTTTCATAATAATGAGTAGAACAATATATTTTTGCTGCAAATCACTACCTGCTGAAAGTAATTTCCACATGGAAGTTTAAATGAGAGGTGTAGTGCAACCTAAGGAGTAACAGTACTGTAGCCAGTGTTAACTACTCTTTGCAGACTTGTGGCCAACATGCTTCTCTGTGACAGTCCCTTTCTATCGTTCTGGGTTTCACAAGGCCTGGCCCTTTCTGCCATCCCAGTTTCATCTCCAGACCATGAAGAACTTCCAGCATGTGTGAAGGGATTACAGTCCTAAGCAGGGTCCAACAGCTCACACACAAAGGGTCAAATCAGACAAAAAAAATGCCCTGTTTGAAAAGTCCTGCCTAAGGCAATGTTTTGACAAGGGAACCCAGCATCTTTTCCATGAGGAGAGGTTGATCCTACTGTGCTCAGCCAGGGCTTTCCCACTCCCTCTCCACAACACATTCAGAGCGTGTTAGCCCTCTGTCTGTCACACAAAGTTAGTGATGCTCCACTGGTGCTGTAAGTACACTCACCCACCTATTTTTGGCTCTGCTATGGCATGGATTCCAGTAGTAAATAAGGTTCTCGCTGTCTGCAGTCTACTTATCCAACCCTAACCCCGTGAGCTAGGAAAATACCACTATGCCCACAGCACATACAGGGAGAGAGGCAGACAGAAAATAAACTGTGGCACAGCAGGGACTGAACACCCCCTCTCCCATGTGAGCACCCAGCCTATCTTACCTATCTATGCTTTAATACTTTTTTTCTCTCTGAGCACAGTTTGTCACTTGAGAACAGTGTGATGTGTCCCGTGTACTGGCCAGAGATGGGGCCAGGACACCAGCAGGGTGCTGAGCTCCTGGAGACCACCTCTTCAGCTCCAGGATGCATTGCAACATTCAGTCATGGCTGTGGGTCAGTGACACCAATTCCTAAAAAATCACCAGAAGCGATATGGGAGAAGTAGCCTGACCTTTGAACCAAGACAGTTAGGAGAAATTGTAATAGTGAAAAGAATTAGTGCTCAACTAGAGAAGCACAAGCTACTTGAGATGATCAGAGTATGAAGAGTTAGTAGGGCTTTTATAATGAGAATGTCTTTCTTGCTCTCTCTGGAGAACTGCAAAGGGATCCACAAATCTGAAGATAAGGGTAATTTGGTGGACACTGACTGCCTTGATTTTCAGAAACATCTTCCAAAGCATTAGAAGAAACCAAATATCCACAGAAGGTCTTTGCCCAGTTAGAAAATACACTAGCAACATTTTCTCAGTGAAGAGTAAGCAACAGTTCAAGAGGGGTCTGTGCTGTTCAGTGTATTTATGGAAAATTTAGAAAAGAGTGAAGAGAGAAAGCTTATCAAGAATACTAAGTTATTCAGGATAGTAAGAACTAGCACCAACTGTGAAAAAATGCAGAGGAATCATATACAACTGAGCAAGAAAATCCCTCAAAATCTTTATAGCAGAACTGGCGAATATTCAGAGAAAGGCAGAAGAGAAGATCAAAGGTCGAGAAAGCTGCTGTACAAGGAACAAATGGGTGAGGTAGGACACATCACTCTGTGAAAGAGGTGACTTCTGGATATACAAAAAACGTCTGCAAAATGACTGATTGTCTGCTTCTCTAACAGAACCGGCAATAGGGGGTCATCAGTTGAAGCTTGAAGGAGCCAAAATAACAGCAAAAAGGGCAGCAGGAGCTCCTCGACAAAGGGCACTACAGATGATCCAAGTTTTTGTGGCTTCAAGGGAAGGCTGGACATATTATCACAGAGGGCAACTGCCCTGGGACCACATCTAGCCATGAAGACTCTGAGCTCACAAACGTGAAGGCTGGGAGAACATCAAGTATCACACATACCTGTCTTGCTCAGACTTTTCCACAGGTCTTCACGTATGGACACTGTCAGAAACAGCACTCTGGGCTGGGTGAACCTTGGGCCAGGGTCTGCATCACCAGTGTTGTATTCTAAAAGAACTAAATTCTCTCTCCCATAAGGAAATTTCTACATCTTTCTTTGTGGATTCACTCACCTCTGGGGCTCTGTGTCAAATCTACCTTGGCTCCTTCCCCAAATATTTTATAGTTCTGTCAGAATTGTGTATTTTTTTTTAAATTTCGTACCAGAGGCAAGCTTGACTATACCTCCCAGGCTCAGAAATAAGGGCACCAACACAAAAGAGGACAAACATAAATTTAATTCAACTTAAAACTTCTAGGCTACTCTCCTGATGATTTCAAGGTTTGCATAAAGCTTTATTGCTACTGACAAAGTTCAGTTTAAATCAAGAAAGGCCTTGCAACCAGAAAATCCTGGCACTGCAACATGCTGTCTCAAGTATGCGAAAATGCTTGAGAAAGAACTGTGTGGCACACATAAGAACAAGGAAGATCTCTGAGACATCCATGAGATCATTTGTGAAATATATTCCAGTCATTCTCTTTGTTTAAAGATTGACAAAAGAAAGAAATTGTTGAAATGGGACACTATTTTACACATGAAGTACTTTGAGATCTGGGGGAAAAAGATATTAGGTGCTAGTAGGAGTCCAGTTGTGATACAGTGCTGAGCAAAGCCTGCATGTACTTAGTGATTTTTTTTTCTCCACCAAATTGTTGCCTGGATTCTCAAGCTAATCAGTATGCCAGGCAGGGGAGAAAGCATAGGCTGCAAGAAAAAAAGGTAAGGAAAATAATGCTGTCGTTTTCTGTTTGCACATTTCTGATGCAAAAGGAGAGATATCATTGAGGTTATCCCTTAAAGCAGAGCTTGCTTGGTATTTTTGGTTCCCTTCTCACAATCCTCACAAGGAAGATAAACAAAACATCACCAGACAGTGCTTCTGCAGGAGCAGCTGTAACTGGAAGACATCTTGTTCTGCTCAGCAGCGGCATCCTACCTTCTTGCCCTGAAGGAAAGCCAAACAAACCCAAAAAACCCCCAAACAAACCCAAAAAATCACCAAACAAAACAAAACACCCCAACAGCCACAAAAAAAGAGATTTTCAGAAAAAATCATGATGTAGTTACAGGTCCTGATTGTGGCACCAGGTGATCCCCTGCGGAATCAGCTGACTGGTGGCAGCCATGGGGCCAGCACGGCCCAGGCAGTGTCAGAGGAGCATCGCACTGAGCTGCAGTGCCCAGGCCTTCCTGGGTGCCTCCTGCATAGTCCCAGTTGTGCCTTCCCAGACCTGCCTGCTCTACTCTAACAGCCCAGTTTCTTCCCGACATCTTACTTTATTAGCAGAATCAGGGAAGGGGCTGAGGGGGGCTTAAGTTGTGTTTTGCATTCTCAAGTGTTGAACTACACGTGAAAATTGTTCATATAAATGCACAGAGATTCATTCCCCCTCTACCTTCCTTCACACAGCACCGACAAGTTGTTCCATTCCCAACAAGATTAATGAAGCTGTTTTCCTGGTGGTTGATGTCCTACAGCCCATGCACCCTCCTGGTCGTAGCACACCACCTCCAGCCTGTGGTCCCCCACTGCAGTGGCACCCTGGAGCCTCCCCAAACACACCTGGCTCCCTCCACATCCCACACCCTGTCCTGCCCCATTCTGGCTGCTGAACTGAGGGCAGCACCTGCTGCAAGGGGTTTGAGCCCCATGTGCTGCATGGAGAAGCTTCTATCCTCCTGCAGAGCCTCTTTGTTCCTCCCCTCCGACTAACCACCTCCACAGAAGCTGGAACAACTCCATGTCTTTTGAAACCCCATGCTTCCATCAGATTTGCTCAATATACTGGTGGGTTCAAAAATTACACCTGGGGGAGGAGGGATAGGCAGCTTAGAAAGACAGTGTAGCTGCTCAAGCTACTTTCCTTTGAGAAGTTTGACTTATCTTTCCACATTCTAGGTCTGGAATTTTCATTCAGCGATTCATCTAATATTTAGCATTCTGTGAATTTTTTAAGGCTATTATTCCACAAACTTGAACACTTTCTGCCTCCGTGATGTTTGAATATACTCTGACTGCTGAGTTCAAACAAGGTGAGATTTTGGTGAGCAAGATGAAACACAGTAATTCTCCCTCTTTTCCCATTTATTTCCCTTTTAAAATCCCAGTAAAAATAGAATTCCCTCAAGGAGGCTTCAAAAAGTACTTGAGGTTCTTTATTATGAATTGAAAGGATCCACAGGAAAAAAGAAAAAAAAAAACAAAAGAAAGAAGACATTTTTCATTTAGAGAATGGCACTTAGAAAGAAACATGCAAGGCTGTAAGCAATCAAGCCACATGCCCTGAGGGCCATGATTGCACTGCACCTAACTTCAGCTGAAGCCACTTTACCGGGGTGTTTGATTTACTCTAATGATTACTACTTAGCTCAAGTTCTATTAGTGGAAGTCCCATGTAATTGGGGACACATTTATCTGGAGCCAATGGACTGTATAATGTTTAACCAAGTATTAAGCAAGTGAGGAAGTTTAATCTCTTTTTGATTGATAGAGGAAGCAAAGATTCACAACATAAGGACAGGCAGAACATACTGAATTTCACTTTTAGAATTTTCTTAACTCATTTATTTCACTTCTACTCTTATATTTTTTTAAACTCATTTATGTTATTTTCATGACCTTCAGGCTTACTCTATAGGACTAAGCCTGAAGTATAGGAGGTCAGACTGGATGCTCACATCAAACCCATTGAAACGGAAGTCTGCATAATCCCAGAAGACATGATTCTTCCAGCAGTGATGGGAAGGATCTGCATGCATTTGCAACTCAGAAATTGGGCTGGAATGCCTACATTTCAACATGAAATGGAGAGCACCTGCCACCTTCACTGGAATCCAAGGGCTGGTTTTGAGAAGTCCAGAGTCCAGGTCAATGCTTATGTCCCATAGAATCTCACTTGTTACTAAGCAGATTAACTGCCTCTTAAACCTCAAAAGTTGTCTATATCCTAAGGAAACTGGTTTTTAAACTAGGCTAGATCAAAGACAGAAGCACGGACAGAGCTTTGAAGGTAGGGGTAATGAGAGTCAAACCAGGCTGAGGTATAAACACATTATCTAATCATGGTAACAGTAAGTGCAACCAGTAACCAGGGGGAAAAAAACAAACAAACAAACAAACAAAAATGGGATCTTTTTCCAGACTCACCACAAATACTCAGAACATCACTGTGCTTTAAAGGCACAGCATGCCTCAACCCAGTTCAATCCCTCTCTACTGAAATTGCTCCCTTCTTGTGCCACAGGCATCTCCAGCAGAGCCAGGCCCACGGCCATTCCTGCTGGCCGCAGGCAGGCAGCGGAGCCTGCGCCAACCTCCACAGCACAGCCTGCAGCAGGAAGATAGGCAACACCACTGACTTGGTGTGGAAACTGAGAATACTGCCAGTGGTATCCAAGAAAGAGAGAAAATCTGCTGTGAAACAGAGAAGACTTGATGCACCGTTTTCAGAGAGCACTTGTCTGTGCAAATGTGAATGGGACGGAAATGCCCCAAGAGCTACAGGTCTAAATAAGAAAGGTGTTCAAAAGGCAGAATTACCCTATTACTAGGCATTTAAGAGTTACCTCAAATTAGTGGAAACTGCCTGCCTGTGGCCAGAAGGAATGGCCGTGGGCCCTGGTCTGCTGGAGATGCCTGCAGCAGCTGGGGGAAAAGAAGAAGAAAAAGGGGAGGAAAAAAAGTCTTAACAAAGTAACCATTAATATGCTGCACGTTTCCTCTGGAAAAGGCAATTGTAAATGCAGTGTTTGTAATGAGCCAGTCTGGACTGAGACCCAAAAGAGCTTTACCCAAGCATACAGGCATATAGGACAGGTTTGCTCCTGCCAAGACATCTGTTGAGGTCTCTCCCTTAAGTTACAATTTACATGCTCCTGAGTAATTGCACTCATACAAAAGGCTTTGTTGGAATGAGCAAGGAAATGAAGTGGCATATTGTTGCTGCGGAAAGATCATATGGACACCGAGGGTACTTGTCATTTTATGTTTCTACCCTCTACAGCCAGAGGATGTGAAACATAATCCACAGGAGATGTTCACATTGCACTAGAGGTTCTTAAGATGTGAATAGCTGATAAACAACATAAGCGTTAAGGTAAGATAAGGTAAGGTGGGCAAGGCTGAAATAGTTGCCAACATCAGAGTCCAGCCGGGACACACAAAATGAAGGAAACACTGGGCTCATTGAAACATGTATTTCCTTCTGTGTCTGCAATAATTATGAGCACCGAGTCAAATCTCCATAAGATGGATATAACCAAGGCCTTTGAGATTCAATCAGATACCTGCAGAACTAAACATCAATATTAAATTTAACCTTGAGAGGTGTCAGCTGGACTGAGGAGAAGGGAGGTCAGCAAAAAGATTTTTTCATCTTTTCTAATGATTTCTTTTTCTTCCTGGCTTCAGCTCTTCCATATTCCTCTACTAAGTGTGCATACATGGCTGCCTATATACCAACCTTGCCTTCCTCCAGCACTTCTGTTCAGCTTCTCTTTTGCTTACAGACCATTTTTGTTTCTATTTCTGCTTTCCAACTTCATTCCTTCTTTGTTCCAGTTTTCTCCCTTGACTGATTATTCTTCCCTTCTCTCCACTCACTGTGTTTTTCTCTCACAGCCTAGGATTCTGATTTGCTCTCATTTATTTCCTAACCTTTCCTGCCTTAATGTTTCCACCTCCCACACCCAGTATCACACACAGAGCACCACAGGAACAGCTTTCACTCCTGATGGGCTCCCTTTCAACAAAAGCTTGCAAAGTTTGGACTGACTCTATTTACAGTGTGTCTTTCAGATGCAAGTGAGAGGGACTTTTTCCTTAAAAATAAAAAAAATCCCTTGTTCCTTCATTCTCCTTAGCCTTATCATCCATCAAAGCAGTCAGCCCTTTATAAAATGAGCGGCCGTGATGGGAGTCTGTTGGCAGGGAACCTGCTCTGGCTGGGAAGCTGCCAAAGGCTGTAAAACCACTGACAAACATCACGAGAGAAAGAGGAGAGAGAAAAGGAAGCCATAGCCAGTGTCTCATAAATGGGTTAGTATTACAAAAGTGAAAAAAGGCACCGAGGTGCTTCAGAGTTAGTGTCTCTAATGCAAAGCCACCACATTTTAGAAAAAGGGTGATTTGGAAGTTACTGCTTTTCTCAGCAGTTACCAGTCCAGAGCTAACACTGCTCCTCTCCCCCACTTCTAGCTTCAAATACAACCAGCAGCTGTTCTTCAAATCCTCTGATGTTGACAGAGCAATATCTTGTCATCAACCAAATTCTCTCTACCTGGAAAACCTCCTGTTAATAAGTGTTTGTAAAACAGATGTAAAGAGTCTCCCAGATGTAACAAATAGAATATTTATTTTCCTCTAATTCCTTTTATACAAAATTCTACATGAGTGTCCATCTGATGTGCCACATGCTGACATCTAGGGAGAAAGGGAGTAAAGCAAGTTAGAGAGGTGATGTTTGCATGCAAGTACCACAAATCATTCAAAGCATCTTAATTACATTTGCTTCTGGCCTGCAAATGTACATCTGTTCCCACAGCTACTTTTTCCATTCATGTTTCTCCTTTCTTTTCAGCAGTTTGCTCTGTCCATTCATAGTGTCTTGGCTTCACTAGGCTCTAAACGATTTGGCATTCACTGCCCAGCACCTGGCAAACTGGGACTCCAGCACTGACAAAAGCCTGGTGTGCTCTAACTGCATAGATAACTGCTGAAACAGAGTGATATTTATTAATGAAAAGGATGTGTCTAAAAGCTAGAACTTGAAACTGGAACAGTATTTAACCTCACACCCATTTTTTTTTTCCTTTCCCTTTACCAATGTGAAGAAAGGTTTGAGTGAAGCACATTTTTAGCCTGCACCCTGGGAATTATCTGTGCTCTTTACCCCACCACCACAGAATCAGTGTGAAGTGCTCATCAATCAAAAGGGTCTGCTCATTACCACTAGCAGTACTGAGTCACTCTGCCCCAAAGGAAGGGGTTACAGAGGAAGAGAAGCTGGAGACACTTACTGGAAAGAAAACTCATAGTATATTTGGGATTTTCACTTCTCAGAAAGCTGGTTCAAACAAGGCCAGCATCTGCAGAGGCTACCCAAAAGGCTGTAAGACTGCTCTGGCTTTAAATAGGAGAAAACTAAATGGTGATTTGGAAAGCATTAGGATTTGAGCCCACTGTTCTCTCTACAAGTAAACTCAGGAATCCTCCACACACATGCAAAAGAGACCAGGAGAAAGCTCTAGGCCTTTTGCCGCCTCCATGAGTTCACAGAGATAGTAGCACCATATCGCTCAGGTCTGGAGCCCTGAAAGAGAGCATTAACTAGAGGGGAGCACCTTAGCAGGGACCTCTGGATTTGCCTGGTGACTAATTAACAGGTTCTTCCCGCTAAATACAAACATAAAGATGGTCTGTCAGTACACCTACATTCATGTGTCACATTTAGCACATTTGTAGTGCTAAATATTTTCCCTTTCAGATCTGAAGGACAGAAGTCAGGACTCAGTATGTCACCTCTGACAGGTCTTCCTGTGGTTCTGGAGCCTCCAGCCAAAGACAACAATGTGAAGAGCTGCAGAAGCTGAGTACTGCGCAGATGTCTTCATGGCACTCGAATCCCAAACCTGGCAATTTCATTCAGCTAGTTGTGCTGGAATATGCTTTCTGCCCTTTTATAAAATATGCTGGGCCTTTTTAAACATCTTCTAATGCAAGTTTCTGAACAAATAATTCATGCCACCTTCTAACAACCTTTCCTTTCTACAAAGACTAACATCCACACTGATTTGTATAATATTTAGACTATTTTTTCTTTCAAATTTAGTCTGTATTTAAAACAGATTATTGTGTTTCTACATATTTAATGATTATGACTCATAAAACATATTTCATCTGGGATTTTTTTTATTATTCTCATGTGATTTTGATGCTGTTATTTTTGGCTACCAAACAAGACTCAGAATCTTCTGGACCTCACAAATGTTTTAAGAAAAGATAGTGCTCATTCAGGTATACATGAATAATTCATAATGCAGCCTCATTTTTAGCACCATAAATTCAACCTATTAATTTGCAAATCCATTTTTGCATTATTCATTTTTTTTCTAATTGCAGAAAACCTTAAATAAAGTAGGGAAACACCGCAGTGGTAGGAATTGTTAGAAGTTAGAAAAAAATAATATTTTTCATTTAGAAGTAAACCAAGAACAGAAGCACATTTTCCAATGTGTGATATTTGATCTCGGGGCTAAACACAGCTTGACCTTCTTAGCCTGATTTTTTTTTGTGGAAATACAGCCAGTGCAATCCCAGTGTATGTGTGTGTGTGTGTGTGTGTGTGTTACACGTTTCTTAAACCCACAGGCCAGATTCCATGAAATTCCAAAAAAGAGCAAAATGCCTTTATGCAGTTTCAGTTATTTTCATCTGTTTCAAGTTGCTTGAAAACAGATAATCACAATAAATAGCAACAAAGAAAAGAGACTTTTTCCTTGCTCTAGTTTAACATGCATTTAATTAGAAACTAGGGAAGCCTCACGGAAGGGAGGTAAAAAATGCCCCATTTACAAGAAAAGCTCATTCAGCTCTCTTTCTAATTTCAAAAGCTGATGTCTAGATCAGAAAGAACCATCTATATTGGCAAGCATCAACTTTCAAAATATTCAAACACATCTGGTTTTGTGGTACAGTACATCCGTACCGTATTCTCTGGAACAAGGGCAGCTGCTACAGGAAAAGGTCATGCCTATGACAGAGACTTATCCCAGTGATCCTCATCCTCTGATTTTAGTTGTAAGTACTTCTCTCTAAAGAGCACAAAGACCAGCCAGGCAGTTCATGTAATTCCCCTGAAGTCCTGACCCACCAAAGCTGGATGTTTCAGGCCACTGCTGTGGAAGACAAGGCCAGGCCAGCCAATGAACCCTGATAGGTCTCTCTTCTTGGCCATCTACCTTAACACCAGATGGCGTCAACTTATTGAGGCAATAAAAAAAAAAACTAAAAAGAAAACCAAACTAAAATACAGTGATGTGCAGCTTTTCAACCAATAGAGTGCTCCTGCTCTAAAACATTAGTGAAGATACTAGTCTCTCACAGCACTACCTCAGGATTACTGTGTAGAGGTCTTCTGCCCCCTGCAAGAAGTCCTACAGGAAACCCACAAGCAGAGTGCTGGGAAGTTTTGAACTCCAAGAACTGTTTTCAAGAGGGTGGATAAATACTATCCAAGAAGTATATCCAAGTTTGACTCTTGCAACTGCTTGTGACTTATTTAGCATCTCAGAGGATGCAGGACATGTCCAAATTCAAACAGGGCTGTGACTGTATTCAGCTACTTTGGCAACCAGCCAGTTACCAGGAAGGATTGATATATGGGTATTTATGTGCCAGCTGTGAAAACTTGTTGAAGGCATCGAGGTAGGTATCAACTGCAATTTATATCTGACAGAAAAAGTAACAATAATTTTAACAGACACTGAAAGATATGCCACAGCCTTGCAACTTTGTTGTCACTGGTATAAATGGCAATTGCTGTGAGCCTGAACAGGACCTTACTTTGTGCGAGTCATGCGTAATTTTCCACACGCGTTGCACAGTGGGTTCCAAATCGGTATGGCCCCTGCCTATGAAAGGAGACCAGATTTCTCATAAGACCAAAATGTTCATTATTTGTACAGATTCTGGGTATCATACTAATAATTTATAGTTTGGATTTTGTATCAGTTGTTTAGTCAAGAATAATGTATAGTGAAAGTGCCTGAAATGTAAATGATCTCTATGGGTGTATATCTAATAAGTAGGGGTACACAACTTGGAATCTGGCCCTGTAGGTATCTGTTTTGAAGAAATATTTAGGCTGGGAGAACTCCAGGAGGTAATGGGGCTGTCACTGGCACTGTGTTGCTGCAATGGTAAAAGGACAAAGCAAATAAGTTGCCTTTCATTTCCTTCAGGGAGGCTGGAGCCAAGAAGCAGCACTAAATGTTCGTGGTCCTGGGCTAAACACCCCTTTCCTGCAGCCTGGTCTCTTCCGGTTAAAAATATCTCTGTTTTCCCTCCAAGCAAATATTAAGCTTATGGTTTGAGAAAGCATTTGGAAGAAGATAAATGCAATTTCAGCATTAGGATTTTGAGGGCTAGCCACCACATTTTTTTAAAGAGTACTGTTAAAACGAATTCTCTCCCTCACTCTGCACAGCTCACACCAAGGGGTATTAAGCCTCAAGAGACACATCTGAAGACATTCCTAAAGCAGCCCTAAAACGGCAGTTTCACCTAATGCAAGGTAGTATGAGGGCCACAACTCTGGATATTTCAAAAAAAAAAACTTTGCAAGATATGCTGCACACACAGAGCATACCATCCACTCTGTCCTGCTTCTTTTTTCCTCAAGAATGTCAGCAGGAGTAACAAACTCTGAGTCCAACTCCGGTGCAAAGAAAACTGTCCTCCAAAAATGACTTGTAGGGCATCCAGGACATTCTGTGTGCACACATGTGAGAAAAACTGGGTCACCACTACTTCTTCCTCCCCTTTTTCTTCTGCAGGTGCTCTGCAGCATGAGGTAAAATCCTGCAACTAGATCAGCAGGATAACAGCGTTACAAAACCCATCAATAGATCAAGTGCTCAGGGACACAGAGGTCTAAAACACATTGTGAGAGCCTTTTCTTAGCCAGCAGCTCCCCATTCATCTTATCTGCAGTTCAGTGAAGCAAAGTATTCAATCAGAATTAATTCTTACTATAAAAAATGAAAGACTGTACATTTAGAAAACCTTAGCAGAGCTTTATATCAATAACAGAGGCAGGCAATGGGAAGGTTCTCTACAGTAGATGCAATTAGAAAAAAAGTAACAAAAAACCCCATAAACATTTCTCATAGTTCTTTTGAAACAGCCATTCAAACTAGTTTCACTGGGCAGAGCTGGGGTTGTAAAAGTGCTCTTGGCTCAGGATATGTTCCATCACCACCCACACTGGAAAAACCCCACACAAGAGCATGTTTTCTCCTCCTGCTATAAAAAGGGGCAAATGAAATATTTTAGAGCTTTGGGATGACTTTCTTTGCATGTGAAGGTTCTCTGGGCTGAACTATAGTTGGAAGCACTCACTGAAGGATTGGGCAGGGGGATCTGAGAGGCCTTAGGTGGAGCCCCACAGATTAACTGAGGAATGCATCAGTGCACACATCCTGCACCAGTGAACATGTCCACAGCAGTTACACTGCAGCCCCAGCTGCAAGCCCCCTGAAAAAGCAGCCAGATCAAAACAGGGGGTTCCACTTGGCAACCCTGCCCTTCATCATTCAGTCATCGTTCTCTACACTGTCTGGCATGGGGGCCTTGTCTTCACTAATTTCAGTCTGCATAACAGCATTTAGCACAACTTCCAGCTTTTACTTCTGCCTTAGTCTGAGGGGGGAAAAAGCGCTCCATGCTGGCTTAGCCATCTCCCTGTGACATAAGTGACAGAAGGAGGCAGGATAAGGGTGAGGGTTTCAAGGAGAACCCCTTAAAATATAAATGCCAACCTGGGAAAGGTCAGCTGGAAGAAATTCTATACAGAACTGAAACAGGGCTGAACAGGTAAAGCATACATGCATTTTCTGCTTTTCTGGAAAAGAACAGAGCTCTAAATCACATTTTTAGATATAGGGATTGTACTGGGTATTAAAAATGAAAGCTTTTAGTACAAATTCCTCCACTGCACCCTTTTTTTCTCTGTGTGTGTGTGTGTGTGTGCGTGCGTGAGTATTTTGGAGGGGGGAGGGGGCCATGGGGATCTTTTAACCTTGTAAGTACAATTTGCTGAATTTGGACCAGAAACCCACACCTAGGGCATCCCAAGGGCAAGCTGAAGGTTGAACCAGAATACTTCAATGCCCTTTTCCTCCTCAGCTTGCTCAGCATGCACCAAACCTGTATCGTACCCAAAATCAGTGCCTGAATAAACTTGACACCAAAGACAGAGGGTGGGCCTCACCTTGCCTGATGGCAGTGTGGCACAGGTCTGCGGAGGCAAGCTACAGAGCTGTATCCATTCCTCTTCAGCACATCACACAGGATGACCCAGCCAGTGGCCACCTGGAAGCCACATTCTTTGGCAGAGTTACCAGTAGCCCCAGCCAAATACCAAATCTTTGGTGCAGGGCTGTTCTGAAAATTTTCCTAGCAGTTTCTTCTCTCTGTCCAATTTGTCCTCTATAGGAAAGCCACCACCATGGAGGAAAACCTTATGCACTAATGAAAAGTGGAATTTCACACTTGAAATCTGTTTCAGTCATTCACGACTTCCACTTAAAAAGAAAAAAAAGTAATTTCAGATTTCTGAACAGTTGCCTGGTGCCATTCAGCAAGCAGCCTACACATAAAAGCACTTGACACCACATTCAAGAGACTTGTTGGGAATCTGCCTCTTGCCTCACCTCTTGTCAAATCAAGTCATTGGTTAAGATCTGATTATTCTTTCTCTTTGAAACGTCATAGAATTTGTTCCTTATCCTAAAAATGCCAGTCACAGCTAACTGATAAACATGCATTTTACGTGTATTTTGAAACTGAGGAAAAATATGATTTCATAGAGAAATCCCTGTACTATATGGCACGGAGTACATGGAAGCAAAAGTACTAGAACACTCTTTTATGATGCCAGATATATTGAAGACAAGAACAACAGCCCCCTTACTTAGCATGTAAAGGTTGTTCACACAACAATCATCACTCATATATCCATTCTTCAGGAACCTAGATATTCAGTGCATAACATGAACATAACATTGAAATGTTTTCATCTTTTACTTGGGTAAATCACTGATTTTTCTCCTATTAGCTGTCCCCATGGTAACTAACATTAGTGAAGGAGGGATAAATCCAGTGCCAGAGGAACCTGATGTTCTCACATAAATGGGCAAATGAGATGAAGAGGAGACAGAGAGGTTTCATTCAGTGCTGTTTGGGAGAAACAGCATAGCTCACTGCCATTGAACATAAGTTTGTCAGGAGAATTTAGCAGGGGGGAAAGCCTGGTCACGTAGCTGCATAGCCAGTCAAGAAGCTGGCACAAGGTCACTTCCTGAGCAGACTTGGTGGAACTCAGCCTGAAGGAGCCTCCAGTTTCATTCCCACTCCCCAAGGTGCAGCACCCTGTTACAGTCAGGTTTTGTGGCTCTTGGATATTGCCTTAGCCCTAGTCTTGAAATGCAATAGATGACGTTATGCAAGTATCATTTAAAAGTAGACCTATAATTACTGCTTTAGAATAAAAGACACTTGTGTAATGCCCTTCTACCAGCAGTCCTATTCCTAAACCCAGTGTTGTTGATGGCCTTCACTGCAGAGCCTTGTTATTCCTACCAGAAAGCTAATCTCCATCTCAGGTCCTTGAAGCAAGCAAGGAAAAAGACTGCACAGAAGCAGACAGGATTTGATTGAGTTGCAGTTGAATGTAGGAGCGAGTGAATCCCAGGGCACAGGTCCATGAAAAAAGCCACGTGCTCACTTTGGAATCCATGTATTTTTCAAGCATCAACAGAGAGCATAAGACATCTCCAGGATGCTTCGTGAAAGTCTTGCTTCCTGACCATTTCAGCCTCATGTTAACACACAGGGCATCTGATATGAATTGGCTGATAAAAAGAAGACAAAAACCTAACAGCCAAGCCAACTGAATAGCAGAGAATCTCCAAGTGCCCTGTCAGAGAACTGTGGCTCAGCAGCTGTGGTGGTCATCCTATGATTCAGTCAATGGTTGTTTCATGTGTTAAAACAGAAAATGCTAATAGGGGCCTATAAATAAGGCGTCTGAGCAGGGCTTTGCCACAGGCGTTTTCCTGCCTTGCTATACTGACTTCAAGAACTGCAAGAAGTTGGAGAAGGTTATCACACAGACACTTCTATCCAAAACAACTCACTGTTTTTTTAAGAGCAGCCAGCTACCATAATTAAGCTGTCAGCCTATTGCTAACGCTTAATTTATCTAATAACACTATTGTCTATCAAACATATTCTGCACTAAGTTCAGCTAGAAGTCTGGAATACAGATGGTCTTGCAAAATCTGGAATAACTCACACTTACTGTGGGGGGAACTATAGCCTCATTTATTTAGCAGTCATTGACTCAATATATAGCTCACATTACTTCAGTGCAGATATTTAAATCTAAAGCGGTGCTCTTGTGCTGAAAAAAAAGGCACTGAACAGCACACTGAACATAACAATACAGTTAGAAAATGCAGCACCACATTTAATACAGAAACAAGTAAGATACAGGAACTTAAACAGGAAAAGGGCTACTAACAAGGTGATACAAGTACCATATCATTTCTGTGGACTAAGCTGGCAGAAGTTGCTGCAGAGCTTTGAGCACACCTCACCCATTCATGTGTCTGATGTGATAAAGGATGCACAGAATGTATATCCTGTTCTCGTACTTGGCTGTGCTATCTCTTCTGAAGGGGAAGGCTTCAGTGTATTCCAAGGAAAACATACAGCAAGTTCTGGATATGCATCAGTCCTCCTACAAAATCACTGTCTGTCCTTGATTCCTATATATGCACCTGCATACATACACACACCCTCTCCCCATCCCTCCTGGATCCCAGCAGTGGCTTGCTGCTCTGCACTCTTACAGAATGGGCTAAGTCCCATATCCTGCACCAGCTCCTTGCTCTCTCTGTACTGAAATCCGAACACTTAGTCCTGGTTCCCTTCTCACACAGGCAGCAGCAAGCCTTGCATGGGAGCAGATCTGGTTAAATCACGCAGCATGGCATTCTTAGCAGGAGGGATTATGCCTGGAATTGCAATGGGTCACCCAGAAGTGAGCATGCCAAAGTGCCAGTCCAGTGGTTTTATGAATGCAATTCCCAAAGTCCCCCGACTTTTTGCTTTTTCTAAGGCATGCTGTAAAACACTGCTGTGTAGTTCAATGCACACACTGAAAGAAGAGGTCCATTTCTTTCCTACAGCACTGTCTGAGCAGCGTAAGATTCTTGAGGACTAAAAGAAGATATAGTGCATTCATTCACAGAAGCATTGTAATGGGTGCTAATCAAAGCAAAACCCCAGAATGGAGACACTTGCTTGTCTGAAATCATTGAATGAGCACCTTGTTATAACACATGAATGACCTCGGGTATTTTCCCTCAAAAAAAAAAAAACAACCCCAAAAAACCCCCCAAACCCCCCCCCTCCAAAAACCCCAGGAGACTTCAGTGCTAAAGAGCTGTCAGGACTGTTTCTCAAGTCAATTAAAATAATATTTAATAATTAATATTAGAGGGGGAAATGCTTTGACATATCTCTTGTATGGTAAAGTTAAAATAGCATCTACAGAAAAAGACCCTTCCATTGAGAAATAGGGTTGTTGTAGAGGGAAATATTTTATGTTGAAATGATGCTGTTCAAAGTGAGGGGGAGGTCTTGCCTATTTTTAGAATGTAAGGAACTGAACTCCCTGTCGCAAAGAACTAAGCAACATAAATAATTTTCATTTGCCCAAGCTCAGACATTTTTATGCCAGCTGTGATCTCTATAAGAATTTCAGCCTTAGAATTCACGTCAAATGCTACTTTGCCATCCCAAGCTGCTGTAATTTAATTTCTGCTGCCTCTGACTGCCACCTCACCCCCCAAAACAGAAACAGTCAGAAGAGCTGACTCATGGAAAACAGGTGATCAAAAATCTCCCTCTCTCCATAGGAGTTCACATCAATTTGGCTTCTGTGCTCCTATCTTGCTGGCAAACAGCATGCTCACTCCATTCTGGCCCCACACCACTATTCCCTGGTCCCACTAGGAGCAACCTGGGTGCTTGTGCTCTTGGTACAACCTGTTTTCAGCACACTTTGGGGTGCAAGGATATGAGCCCTTTCCTTTGGTAGCTACCTGTTCAGTTTGCCTTTGGATAAGGAATACGATTGATTTGCATTTATTAAGGAAACTAAAGGTCACTACCCATCAAGGTCTATTATCTGTCTGTCATACTTTGCTCTACTGAGGAATCTTAATAGATAAGCACTAATTCCTCCTTCATTACTGAAATCATTGATTGAACCTAGCAATAAGTAAGGCATCAATGTTAATGCTTAGTCCAAAACAGCAGCATCTGCCGAGTAGGTCACATCCCTGATGAACATTACTACTGCAGCATGAAGACTAAACAGATGCACCCATACATCTACAGCAGAGCCCTTTCTCCAGTCAGAGCCACTCTGCTGAATCTTATGTGGGCCTGCCTTCAGTGTAGCTGTGCAACAAATGGACCGAGCAGAGAATTAAACCCCTTCCCAGCCCATGGGTACCTTCATGAAAAGCTGCCTTGCTGGGACAGCAGTGGCCAGTCTGACCCCAAACCCGAGGGCAAAGGCTGCCTGCAGTGGCCCTACAGGGAATTACTGGTGATCAGGCAACTTTCTGGTGAATTTAACATTCAGAACAGAGACAAGATTTTCATGGCGTTCAGCAGTTCAAAAATTGTTTCCGGCTATTCTATGCCCAGCTGTCTTCTCGTCCTTCCCTGAACCGCTGCCCCTGTGCAGGATGATGCAGAGAGCGTGACACTCACATCCTCTTGCAAACAAGCCAAATCTCATAGGGATATCCCATTCACTGCCAGAAGTGAGAAACCCTGACAGAAGGGAAAAGCAAATATTTGAAGACTATAATCTTTTTATTTGCCCTTCTGCAAGCTTGTTTTGTCTTCCATAGCCTTCATGAGCACAAAGGTGCAGCTGCAGCCAGCCATCCCCAAGGCTGCTGAGGTGACCAGCACCTCAGATCTTCTCATCCACACTCTGCAACACATCACAACCCATCCAGGCACATAGCTGGGGTGGCTGAGGCACAGATGTGGTTTTCTGCCTGCTATGGGGTACAGACTGCCTGTGCTTCCTGTTCATGCAAGTCCCATTCCTGTTTCATCCTTTAATTGGAAACACCCCATCTGAGTGGTGAGACACCCCCCTATGGCTTTTTGAGAGTCTACTTAAAACAGGTGGCTCCAACACAGGTTCCCTGTGTCTCACAGATGAAAAGGTGGAGTTTTTTCAGAAGCAGAACTAAATGGCTGAACATATTTGGAAGAAATTTTTCCACAAAAAGCTTCCAGGTCATGGTGACAGGAATAGATGCTTCATCACACTATCTCACAACATGAACCCTTGTGGAAAGTTCAATACTTCCCAACCGAAGACAGAAACATGTTGACTCACTGCTCTGTCTTCTCCTCATAAGAGAGACAGAAAGAATGGGTGGGCACATGCTTGTCAACAAAGGTAAAAAAATGCCATGGGAGTAAAACAATGCACACAGGAGACCAGACAACAGCCTTTTATCTGTTTAACTCCTTCTGCTCAGAAAGACATACAGCAAACATCTAAATTAGTCCCAGTTACCAGCACTGTAAGGATCTCTCCAAATTCACTAAGTAATTACATGGGGCTCCTCCTTCGCTTTGCCCAGGCAACATGGAGGGAAGCAGTATGCTTAAAGAGGGAACAGGACTGTGCAAGTATAGGGAAAAAGAAATGCCTTCCTAATTAACTTACTGGCTTTGGAGAACAGAATACAACAGGTGTAGGCTGAAGAGATGACAAATAAAATATTTAAAGGGTAGAATCCCCCAGAAAGCCAAGGTGTACTCACAAAACAAACACTGAATATTTCTAATTCCTTAACTATTTGGCAAGATTTTCATTGAAGCAATCGAGCTCCTCAGTGATTACTGTGTCAAGTATCGGGTTGTTATTGCAGACTAGGAATAAAAACAATTTCATGCAAACAATTTCTAGGATTTTGAATTGGGTAAAACAGATGAGCAGGAAAGTATCAGCGGCACTATTCAAAGAACATATCACATCAAAGAGAAGACAAAACAGAGCACAGAGGAAGGGAATGCAGTTCAGAAAAGGTTTTTAATTTAAAAATATGAAGTCAGAACAACATAGAATAAGAAGAAAATGAAGTCTCAGAATAATTTTGTCCCACAGCAGAATCACCTTGTACTTTTATCTTCTCCAGGACAGATTTGGCTAACCTGCCCTAACCACTTGTAGTGATGAGGCATCACCAGCACTGCCACTTCAGAATCTATTCCAGTGCTTTGTTTTTGGAAAGATACTCTTATGTCTTACTTGAATCATCTTTGCTTCACACCCCATAGAGACAAAACCACTACCCCTTGCCCCAGTTACCATAACTGTGGAAATATTTTATTTTTCTCCTCCTCTTCTCAAGAGCCTTTCATGTATTCAAAGACTGCTTTCTTGTTCCCCTCCAACCCCTTGCTTCAGACTAAGCAATCTCATTATTCCCCCCAGTGGGTGACGTCTGCTAGCCCTCTAATCATTCTCACAGTTTCTACACATTCATCCTTCCAGGTAGTCCTCATTTTTCTTCTTTCTTACTGCCCAGAATGAGGTGCAAAGCTCCTGCCCTGGCCTATTCAGAAACAGCAACAGCAGGTATCTGGCTGATTCCTGGTTTTTCACCTTTCTTCCCCCACCAGCTGCAACACTGGCCTTCTGTGATGAGCTGCTGATCCAGCTCATTCTGTGCTTCTGTCTGAGCCCCAGATCCTCTTGTGGCAGGTTGCTTCCTTGGCACTCACCTCCCTTCACACAGCCCCATCAACTGGTGCACGTGCTGGCAGACTGCCTCAGGGCAAATATTGACTGCTTCCATTTATTAGCTACCTATGGGTAGTACCTTGAACTTGTTCCTATTGAACTGTCTCACTTTATTTCCCAGCAATTCCTTCAAGTTATCAAAATGCTTTGGGATCCAAAAAGGAGAAAAAACCTGATATATACTACCCAAATCCCCACTTGATCCATCCTATCACTTTGACTACATACCTTTGACACCATCCAAGAAAACGAGTACTGTATAAATTTTGATTCTACACCTCAACAATTTCATTCTGATCACTTTTCTGTAGTTTATTTATAAGGACATGTGACAGAGTGTCAAATGCCAGCTCCTGCTGATTCCTTCTTACCTGCCAATGGGTTGCTATTTTAGAAAAACAAAAAAGACTGGTTTAATACTTTGTTATTGACAAATTCAGAATGGATACTGTTTATTTTGTTATCTCAAGGGTGCCTACAAAATACCACATAATTATTCGTTTCAGAATTTATCAGAGAACTGAAGTGACAGGTTAAAAATGACTCACCTGCTGCCCCTTTTTTAATTATTGGTATCACACTTGTAATTTTCTTGTTGTCCAGGACCCTGACTGTTCTGCCACCTCTTCTTCTCATCCAGAGGATCAGAGACTGTGTCATTTCATGATCACCATCATATTAATTGCTCTCTAGCATAAACTTTTCAACTCTCCCTTCTAGTAAGAAATAAATCTTTAAGTACTTTTCTTCCCAGTTGCTTTTACCACCTGGTCCCACAACTCTCCACCAGTATGCTAAAAATTGGATGAACCGTCTGTGTTCTGTCATGTTTGTCTTCAACAAATGCCTGGGTGATTAAACCCCCATTAACAACAGATGCTGCTCTGAAGGATTCTGTAAGTTCATTTTTGCTGGGACATCTCTGCCAATCCTTAACAGCAAGCAAATTATATGTGGTGATTTGTCAGTCTGGGGAAACTAGATGTAAGTTCTCAGGGATCACATCTAGTTTTTCCTCAGTCCAGTGTCCAGACAAAATTGGAGAAGGGAAAAATAAACTTTTAGCTGCATTATGAGCAGGCAGACTCCAAGAGGAGAAAGACTGTCATGCCATAGCAGCAGCCCACAGCTGCTCTTCACTTTGCACAGTGCCCTGCATCATAGAATTCATTCTGTTTGCAAAGATTTACAAGGGTTTAAATCTTGTGTCTGAGAGCACAAGAAACACCCTGTTGAGTTAGAGCAATGGTCCATCTAGGTTGGCATTCTGAACGTGAAAAATCCAATCTACAATGTGCCAACTAGAACTTCTTTATCCATGTTCTTTGATGCATGTACAAAACTTGAGCAGAGCAGCAAGGCAGGATCTCACTGCAGCGATGGAGACCTTCCAAGCCAGCTCTGTTCATCCACATTTTCAATGACCTTCTTTTTTCCAACACTAACTGGCCAAGGGTGGAAATTGGGATCACTGCACATCCCTTGATCCTCTCCAGCCCCATAGGTAGGGGTCATAGGTAGGAACTACAAGGGAGATACACCAGTCTACTGCCACAGCAAGTACTTTTAACAATATGTCACACAGGCAGAAGAGTGGTAACTTCACCGTGGAGATCCTTCAGAAGTCCAGGCTAGATGCCATCTAGTCCTGGGAACTTCAGGTTTGACTAAGCAGGTAAGTTAAGATCTGGGTCCTGTTACCTTCCTGCTGTGAAAAAAATAATTGGGTGTAGAAATCTGCCCAGCAGCAAAGACATGTGCAAATACAGTGAGGTTCTTGGATATGATGCGCTGAGAGCATCTTTCACCTTTGGCCAGCAAATGGTCCCACTGATCCCTTGTCTGGCTTCCCAGTTCCTATGCATTTGAAGAACTTGTCACCAACAGGTCAAGCATCATTAGCAAGGCTCTCTTCAAGTTTTAGGGGTTTTATTTCTGTCCTCCTAATTGCCTATTTACTTGTCATAATTTATGGACTCTCTTCATTTGGGCAATTTTCCCATTTTTTTAATATCAATCCACTCTTTGTGATAGCCTCAAATTCTTTATTAAGCCTTGAAGGGATTTTGCTGGATTTATGTTTTCTTTCTAACTGTAATGCAAAATTTACCTCAACTTCTAATACTGTAATTTTTAGAAGCCTCAATTTTCTCACTTCCTAGACTAGTGTTTTCAAGGTTGTTTTATTTTCTTTTTTGACAAATTGCCTCATTTCCACAGAGCGCCCTGTCTTGAAATTGAATATTCATGTTCTGAATTCACTTGGCTTGCTTTTTCTGAAATCTAATCATCTTGAGACAGCTACCTCCTGAAGTAGGTCTCATACACCACTTGGGTCCAAACAGAGATCAGCGTATTCTCCTGCAAGTTATTCCACAAAGCAGGAAATGCGGCATGTCAAAATTTTTTACCTCCACACTTTGCCCTGACAAGGCACCAATGCAGTCTATAGAGGTACCGCACAACTACCCCCTTTGCTGTCTGTTTTGCAGCCGCAGCTCCTCTCACCTCACATTGCCCCTCACATTGACTGATCACCATAACATTGATCCTGTTATCGTGAGCAGTCCCTGTCCTTAGGCAGGGGCTTGTCATTACAATCCCACCATGCCACCATTAACTAGGGGTTCCACTGCATGCCTCTTTTCCTTGGAACATTTTTATGCCATTACACTTCATATTATCCTTCAAATACAACATCACTCCCCCACCAATATGTCCTGCTTTCTTTTCCTGCAAGATTGGTAGCCTGGCAACACCGTATCCCACTGATCCTACTCCTCCCACCATGTCCCTGGGATGACTGCTCCATCAGGGTTGCCATTTGAGCCCAGGAATGCTCATTCTCCTGTCCTCATTTTTAAACACTAAGTGCTGCTGTAAAAGCACGGGTTTGTTTTTCCCTAGCTCTGTCACTGAGCATTGCTGGCCAAGAGGGACCACAGGCAGCCTCATTTCCTTGTTCATTCCAATCTGTTTATTTCCCTCCTAGCCTTTACAGAGGCACAGCCTGACCTCATTTAAACCATGGCACAGCCTGCACAGGTCCCTCTTGTCCCAGAAGTGTCCTTATTTCCTAAAACACTTTAATCCTACCTTTCTGCTCCATCACCTCCTCTGTGAAGGCTCTTTGCCAATGGGAATTGCAAGGCAAGCATCCTGCTAGAAGGCCAAGGTTCATCCATCCACGTGTCCTCATTTCGACGCTGGCGCCGATGGATACCACCAGGAGAGGATGTGACCAGTTCTCCTGTCTAAATATCATAGAATCGCAGAATGGTTTGAGTTGGAAGGGACTTTAAAAATCATGTATTTCCAAGCCCCCCACCATGGGCAGGGACACTTTCCACTAGACCAGGTTGCTCAGAGGCCCATCTAACCTGGTTTTGAACACTTTTAGGGATGGGGCATCCACAACTTCTCCTCAGTCCCCCTAAGATACCCGAGTTTACAACACCTTCTTCTTCTTCTGTAGAGAATGGGCTGTGCACAGACTCTGTGTCACATCTGCTGATACTGCAAGGCACTTAAACAGCACTAGATGGGTGTTGTTTAGGCAACTGAATGGAGCTGCTTAAGAATGTGAGATTTGCCCTGGAACAGCAGGGAAGGGATCCCAGACTGGAAACAGAGAGATGCTTTGGCACAGCTACTTACAATAGACAATAGATGGTACTTCCTCTGAGGAAAGTGAGGAGGAAAAAAGGAGGAATTGAGGGCACTTTTTCCAGAGCAGAGATGCTCAATCAAGCTGATTCTAGACACAACTGTTATTAAAAAATAAAAAAAAAAAAAGAAAAGAGTTCAAAAAAAGAGTTCTACAATAGCAGTGAAAATGGAAGTAGCAGTGCAAAAGCAGGGCCTGATGCTTTCTTTGGGGTTGTCCCTAGTGCACACCTCATGGCAGAATCAGCTTTTCTAAGCAGGGCAGCAGTGAAGGGCAGGGAAAAAGTTCACAAAAATCTAGGTGAATCCTAGCATGCTCTGGGGTTTTACATCACAGCTCTGATGATCACTTTCCAGAAGCTTTTTTATCCCTGAGATCAAGGATGTTATCTACCACATGTTTTGTAATTAGCCACAAGTTCTCTGAAGTTAGATTTGTAGCACTTTTGCATTGTATGTCATTTTAAGCACAAAATAAGGGATCTCAAATTATCAGAAATAACTACCTCTAACATCATAATTAGGTGTTCTTCAAACCTGCAACTTTCAGTATACTGATTAAGGGCTTTGTGGGATAACTTCTCTGCTTTTTGGGGGCATTCAACATCTACACAAAATCATCAAAAGAAGGCAGTCTTGCTGTTGAACATGCAATCAAATTTGCTTTGCTTTTTCACGCAGCTACAATGTCTGCAGGTCCCTTTCAAATACAATAAAAATTTGAAAATGCAACATTTTTCCCCTGTAAAAAAAGGTGGTTCTGCATGACTAAGGACACTGTCTAGCGCGACACTAGATCGCGCCATGCCCTCTATATTGTGTAATTCCTTTTCCCTTAAACCACTGCACATGTGTTTTTCTTAAGAGCCTGGCTCCAAGGACAGCAAGAGCAGTGGACAGGTCATGCTGGGATTTCCCCCAGAATTTCACTTTAGATTTCAATGGTTTAAAACATCATTCATTGATGTCTTTTGTGCATGTCTTAACAAAAAGCATGCACTTACTGCTTGTGAAATAGCCCCTTTATGGGGTACTTGGGGGTGGACATTGCAAAATATAGGACAACTAAAAGTAAAAGTTTTCCTTTAAGTGATGTAATGCCATAGAGTAAAAGGGCAATCCATACTTAACCTTGGATTAATAAAAATGAACTCAAATATGGACTAAAAACATAAGTACTTCTGATTTGGACATGACTGAGCTCACAGGCTCTCCAGGGGCAAAATACAAATTGGACAGCCACCCCTGGAAAGTTGATGGGGCTATGAAGCAGTGACTCACTGAACATTTTACTGACTCAAATTATAATCTTAGTTCTCAAGTACATTAATAAAGTAATGCACAAGGAGACTTTTAGTCCTTTTGCATTGCTTAGTCCTCTTTGGCACTGTCTTGCAGCGCCAGTCTTTTGCCTTCTGTGAAATTATTCCTGGCCAACAGCAATTAAATAAGAAACCAGCCAAGGGTGAGCCCACTACTGTGTGAGAATAAACGTAGCAGAGGAGAGTTTCAACAAATGAACTCTAGTTCCTCTCTCCTCTCAAGAGGAGGCTGCAGCAGTAGTTATCCAATTTAAACAACACATATTCATTCACTGAGCAGAAGTATTAGAGAATTCTAGGAAATATAATTTTTGCCCTAAGCCAACACTCAAAGAAGTAATTGTATATTTTTTCATTATTCCTTCAGTTCACAGACATATTTTTAATTAGCAGGCATAATTTTACAGACATAATTTTAATTAATTTAATTTTTAAAAACCCCAACAAACCAGTGCTAGCATTCAACAGCAACCTTCCCTGCACATCTGTGCTGAACTAAAACCATGACACTTGGCCAGGAATATCTCTTGTTCATTGTCCTCCATCCTGAGAGAAGTTGAGTGAGCCTCGTGCTTTGGAAAAAGTGCAGTTTGAGTCATTAACATTCAGCCTACACAAATCCTCTCTGTCCTAATCCCTGGGCATTGTGCTCCCTTCACAGCATCCCGACAGCTACTGCACAATGTTGCAGCTCAGTGCTCAGCACTGGCCACACCCCTTGCAAAAGTAGCTTTGTTTCAATGGCAGATAAAACAATTATTTAATATGAAATCTTCAGCACAAAAATGGATTTTCAGTCTTTTCAGAGTAAAGATGTATGGGATAGAAGTAATCAAATGCAAAGCTGTCTAGCTGAGATTCAGAGGGGTTGGATGGGGGTTTACTTTTCATTACACAAACCAAAATAAGCCTATTTTAGCAATAGGGACATTTTCTTAACATTTTAAAATGCTGAATAGCTTTGTTTCCAATCCAAAACCTAAATAAATCGTACATCCAAGCCAAAGAGATTTTTCTTTTTTTTAGATCAAAACCGCAAAGGAAAAAAGGAGTGTTGTGGGGTTTTTTTCCAGCAAGTTACATGAAATGTGGCAACCAGGAGCTGCACAATGCGAGATTAGAAAACCATATGAAGTGATGAAATGATGTATATAAAACTTCATTTCGCACAGCTCCACCAGGGATAAAAGTGCTACTTCAGTGAAAGATATTATTAGAATTTGTAATGCTCTTGCCATAGAAATAGCTGTCATGTCACCCACCAGGATTATGGGTGGACAAATAAGAAAAGCAGATGATACATGAAAGCAGGAGAGATGGAAGCATTTTTCAGAATTAGACAGCAATGACAAGGGAAATGAAAATGACATGTAAGGTCTAATTGGAATTCCTTTAGTCACTTGGAAAGGATATTAAAAAGCCTTTCTCAAAGCACTCTTATCAACATTTTCTTCAGGAATTAGTGTACAGCATAATTTAGTCAGTGCATAAGCATATTAATTTTTCATTCTGCGAGCAGGTGGCAGAAAGCTTGCACATATTAAAGCCAGCCCATGAGCCCTTGTTTGGGCCACAGCAGAGAACACAGCTGGGGACAGCAGGCAGCTGGCTGCCCCCTGAGCCCAGCTCCTGAGACACTGTCCTGCCACAGCCCTTGGCCTCAGGTCATCCACAGCCTTAACCTGGCCACACGAGCTCACCAGCAAGAAGCTGCAGGAACACATCTGGGAAGCTGAGCTAGGGGACTGAGAAGGGACATGCACAACCAGGGTACTTGATTTCATTTGTGCTTCTTCACACTGTTCAACCAACCATGCAGAAAGCAGTCAAAAGAAGTGTTTAAAATACAATCATGTGTCTACTGCCTTTGAACACCACCCCTAATCCCTACACACGCTGACCCTCACTCCCAACACAAACCTACCTTGGCAGCAGAGGTCAACACAACAGTAATGGAAGCTGAAAATAAATGACCCACAGGGAGCAAGAGCTGGCTTTTCCAACCCAGTAGGAAGTTTCACCTAAAGCCCACATACTGCTCAGCTTCTCTAGGAGACAGCAAGGCCCAGAGGTTAGGTCTGTTGGGGAAGGTACTCTCAGGGCCACCAGAGAAAACACGAGTCAATCAGTCAGTGTCCTCCTGCCACTCAACAGCTGGGCAAGGACTAGCTCTCATGGACAGGAAAAGCTGCTAATTTTCCTCAGCCTTCCTTGTGCAGTGTGCTTGGGGGTCAGTCTTACCCAATCACTTCTCTCTCGGGACAGGCTCGAGTGCCTGAAGTGCTCTGTTTGTAGCACATAATTGCCATTAACCCTCCCAGCCCAGGCTGGCAACTTAACTGTCCTGTTATCTCATTCTGCATAAACTGCCAACATTGCAGCCCCAGCAAAAAACAGATAATGTGAATGGATACAAGAAAAAAACCCTGACTTTGCAAGATTCATTACTTCTTCACAAGCCTGGCCAAGACACAGTACATACAGGACTCATTGCACTGGGACTAGCCCATGGCTGAGCACTGAAACTACTCAACACAGTCACTGCATCACAGAGAAGCCCTGACCAACCTATTTTGATGCTGAGGTTAATGCTGGTTTTAGAAAGTGGTTAGATTACATGACCTCCCAGTATTCCTTCCACTAATGCTATTCAACTCTATTTTTCCAAGAGCTCCTTATTGCATCTTATTGAAGATTCCCACTTTTTAAAGATAATCCTGAGCAATAATCTCAGTTTTCACCTATATTGCCCTTACTGCATTTGACAGGGATCCTCCATGGAACCTTTGGGGTGAGATGAACTAGAGTAGGGGCTGTTGAGTTCTCCCCACAGCAGTTATTGGAGGGCTCATGTTGTTCCTGCACACATCACAAAACTGGCTTCTTTTGACAGAGGAACAAGTCCTTGACATCAAAGGAAAATTGACACGACACACTAGGAGAAGAAACCCCTTCTTTATTAGCCCTCCCCGTTCTCTCTGAGACAAGGGAATGACACAAAGGCTGTGAACACTCATCACCTGGTCTCCAGGAAACAAGTCTAGTGAAGTCAGAGCAGAACGTGCTGTTTTACCAAAACTAGTATGTTCTGTTTTGTTCTCCAGCATGTTATTAACTCCTAACATTTCATATGTCAGTTCTATTTAACCATCACTGAGTACTGACCACTACCAGTGTTTTCAGGTGTTTGATGTAATCTCAGATCAAGTTTCTGAATTATATCTCCCTGCTCCCTCAGCTCTTCTCAGGGCTATCATTTTATATGTGCAGTCATAACGGTTTTGCTCTTACATGCATCCCTGAACATTAATTTATGCTGAATGTCATATGAAATTTTTTTTTTTTGCTCAGTCACCCACTATTACAAGGTTCTTCTTTCTACATGTCTTCACAGCTGGTCCTGCTTCTTACTAATTTGAACAATTTAATGCCATCAGCAAATTTTGGCAGCTCACTGCTAACCCCTTTTCCAGGTCACATAGAAATCTGCTGAACTGCACAGACCCCACAAGCTCCTCTGGCAATTTTTCTCCACTCCAAGAACCACACACTTTCTTCTGCCCTGGTTCCTGACTTTAAACCTGCATAAGGATTTTCCCTTCTGTGGGTTGGCCAAGAGTGATATTCCAGGAGGCAGCAAGTGAATATCCTCTACTCTGTGCTAAGATTCAGATCTTCAACTTCTTTGGCTGGGCTCTGTCTCTGACACAATACACTGAAACCACCTCTCTGAATTCCTGTAACCACATTGGTAACATTTGTGCCCCACAGACAAAAGATATACAGGTACACTACCTGTTTGCCATTCCTCACATGCCAAGGGCCTGCTAGGTTAAAAGAGGGTCTACAAATACACCAGTGTTGTTTTTACCAAGATGCTGTTCTCCTGGTTTCAGGGCAAATTAGAGTCTGGTGTGCAAGACTGCTGCAGAGACCTTTCCTGCTTAAGCCTGACTGCTGGGCACCAGCCACTACATGGGTAATTGAAATCTGAGAAAAAAAGACTTAACTTCTGTCAGTTGTTTTTGTTTACTGCACAGGTTTTATTATGTGACTTTTTTTTTTTTCCACAGGACTCTTGGATTTATTTACTACACAGAATTGCTGGGTTTTACTTCGCAGTTATTTTGGTTTACCCCTTTATTTTTCTGCATGAGGCACAACTTAATCCCTGCTCTGGAGAAAGAATTAGTTGCTTCCTCCAGTGATTTTCAAGACTGTCATCCTATCAGATCTCCAAGCATGTCAGAAGCATTCAGATGTCAAATGGGGAAAAATACGTGCATACCCTGCCAGAGTTTAGACATGCAGCTGACTGCTGCCACTCGGAAGAAAAGCACAGCTGAGAGCCAAACCTGGTTTGCTTCTTTTACCATCTGCAGTACCAGGGAAGATGGGATATTTTGCCCAAGGCACATGCTTCCTGACAGCAGAGTAAGCGTCAAAGAGGAAAACCTCAGGTTGTCATCACAGACTTACAAGTAAAGGCTGCTTTGGTGGACAATGTTTTGGGTCCTCTACCTCTGACCCAAAACCTGACCTCTTTTGCCTTTCAAAGCTAAAATACAAAGACACTAAAGCTTCTCAAATAAAAATTCACCATACTTTTTTCCGGCATAGTCACAGCAACACTTTCCACTACAGCTTCAGAGCACCAAGGAGATGCTGGCTGGGAGGCAGTCCTGTCCCCATTTGCAGCAGGGCTATCAGCAAAGCCCCAAAAACCCTCAAAACCCCTCTGGGTATCTTTTCCTATGCAGTACACATCTCCTTTTACCTTGGGTCCAACCCAAGCACCCCCATGGCACAGTCGGTGGGCACTGGCCCTTGATATACTGGGGAGGGAGTTGGGTCCTGCTTTCTTGCAACTATTTTTCAAGAACTTGAGCACTTCACCCTTTTCTGTGTCAAACATGGCTGCCTCCTCTCTCTGTTAGCAGATCCATATTTACCCTGAATTTCTTTTAGGAGCTGTCATATCTGCAGGATTCTTTCTTTGTTACCCTTAAAAGCCTGCCTCAAGTCTTTGCTCCAGCTAGGCTTTTGTCTTCTTGATTTCATCCTTAGGCACACAAGGGATGCTTTCATACTCCTATTGTCTGTCACCACTTCCATCTTCTTCATGATCCCAAGTCTCGTCCCAGTTGTCTTGAAATGTCCCAGTTGTCTTGAAATGCTGTTTTTCAGACACATTCAGCCTGGGGCAGACAGCTTGTATGAAAAATTACAGCCCAGTCGTGCCTTCT
Source organism: Oriolus oriolus (assembly GCA_013400235.1). Taxonomy (NCBI): domain Eukaryota; kingdom Metazoa; phylum Chordata; class Aves; order Passeriformes; family Corvidae; genus Oriolus; species Oriolus oriolus. The sequence continues at coordinate 925,987 of VXBT01001432.1, read as the reverse complement.
TAGGGTTATAAGTAACCAAAATGAGCATCTTGTAATGAGCAGGGTCAGGAAATTTCAATAATTAGTAACTCTAGCCCTCCCACTTGTAATTATTTACTGTCAGCTATTGCAGCCAGCATTAACTATGCTCTGGCCATATAATCCTTTTAATCAACTCTGAAGTGTACTTGTGTTACTCAAATAAATATAGCACTGATCTATCCTAGCAAATGAGTGCTAGTGCTTGCTCAATTTAATGTTACTGTATTATCTTCCACTGTTTCTGCAGCCCTGGACATTTTAAATTTATTTCTAATTTTTATATCTTCTTTTCCCTCAGCCACACCTCAGCTCTCTAATCCTTGCCAAGATTTTTATTTGGATTTTTTATTACATGTGATGTCACTTGCTTGTACCCTGTTCCACTTCTTTCATTTCATCTCAAGCTGTTCCCTGCCGCTCACATGCTTCTCTCCTGCACCTCTCTCACACAATCAGTTCCTATCTTCTTCTCAGACACAGCTCTTCTGGCTTGACACAAGCTCTTGTCTGTATAATTTTATTCCAGAACAATCCAGTGTCATGCATTATCTTCCCTCCTGCTGCAGGGAGAGACCAAGCTGAAGTACAGTGTTTCCCTAGGACACATTCACTCTCTCCCTTGTCCTCTGTGCTAACCTCATCCCTGACCCTTATGGCTGGCAGCTGTCCTGGGCAGCCTGGGTTTGGCAGTCCAGATCCAGGTACAGATAAGTCCTCAGTCCAGTCACAGAGCCAACAACCTTTTCTGTCTCTGGTAGAGCTATTCCTGCCCCTTGGTTTCAGTGGACAGAGAGGAAATGCTCTAAACAGGACTGTTCCTGCATCCAGGCCTGAGCTGGGTGTTGAGTTTATTGTTTGGTTTTTCTCTCCTTCTCAGCAGGGACCCAAGATCACTGTTTTACATTCTACAAAAGTCATTGGCCTTTCTTGGAGGATTGAGGTCAGCAAGTCATACCCACTCCTCCCACCCAGGTGCTGTAAAGCCACACAGACGGCTGCCCCTTGCTGTTTCTGGATGCCACCAGCATGCCGACACCATGCCGAGCTCCTGTGGCAGCAGCCAGGAAGAACAATATACACAGCAAACTTGGAGGCAAAGCCCCCTGCCCTGTACTTTCTGTATTATCTTGGGCAAGTCCAGTTGCTTCACAACCCCTACTGAAAACAGAGCTTTCCTGAATCTACTTAGTCTCACACTGGCCTATGAGATACCCCGAGAATATACAGAGCACCATGAATATTGATAAGATAAACACAAATTTGGAATAAGAAATCAAGAAAGCTGCCAGGGAATGTTTTCTATTTTCTTTGCCTGGGGGAAGCACGATTGCTATCCGTTCGCTTTGGCAACATCCACCCACGCAGAAGGGAAAATAGAGGGAAGCTGGCAGAGCGAGAGCTCCAGCGTAGGTCTACAAGGACATACCACAGCGAGATTTGCCCACAGCAGATGCATCTTTGTAAGGGAAAGTGCCTGCTTCCCATTGTGGCTGACCAAAAGATAGACCGAGGAGCTGCCAAGCAGCTGAATCTACAGGATCATCATTCTAAGAGCACCATCCATTGAACTGAGCAGTCAGCCCCACATAAAAATCCAGATCAGCCAGATGGTCTCTTGTCACTGTGCAGACCGCTTGGTATGAGGCAAATAGCCTTTGTACACTTGTCTTCTGAAGTGTTGCTTAATTTGTTTTAACTGTTTAAAAATTGAGTGCATCCTCAACATTTTAGCTGCTCCTGTTTGCTTGCTTCATTCTGTTAGTAAGTACTAAATATTTAAAAAGGTCTTACAAGGTACCTTCTAACAGCAGGTTCAGCTGTTGCTGTGATGCACATAAATAATTTACCCCCTCATGGAATAAAAATGAAGCCTGGAATAGTGCATTGGTATAACCTTTATATTACACCTCTGTGTGCTGGCAGATGGGAGACTATGGCAAGGGGCTTCTGAGGCTGCAGTGAGACTGCTCAACACGTAAGGACCTTTCTGTTCCCACCTCCCTACTCTCCCTCTCACACCTTCTGCCCCTGAGACCCTAAAAATGAGCTGCCTCCTTTCCCCTTCAGCTCTCCCCTTCCCTATTTGCTCCACACACCTGGGAAGGCTGCTTGTCACTATAGGAACACAGCAGCAGTCAGCAGTCCTGCCGCCTCCAGGTAAGTGATGCTTTATCGCGGCACCAGCAGCCTGACAGGCAAGGGATGTACGGGAATCTCCCTGTGCACAGAAGGGGTAAGAAGCAGTGCTACTGCAGAGGACAAGCTGTATTTTGGCTTTCCCCACTCCTGTAGAAAATGTGCTTTCTTTCAGAGGGGTTCTCACAAGTGGTTCAGGTTTTATTGCTAATAGCAGCCTTGCTTGCTCCTCCAGCAGCTCTCCTTTCAGGGGCATCCTCACAGTTGTCAGTACGTATCACCAGAGCCTTTGCAAGGGAACCAGATTTCCTGGAGAGCTTCGCCAGCAGAGGAGAGGCTCCACCAAGCCCCACAGCAGCAGACCAAGCCTCCCTGGGAGTTTCCACTGGCGACCAGGACAGGCATGCAAAAAGGAGCTTTGTACCTCTAATTATTTGACCCATCAGATTGCCTGAACATGTTCAATAGTGTTTTTACGTACAAGGCGACTAGGAAAGAACTGAGCCATCAAGGCAAAAAAAATTCACAGAAGTCATTTTGTGTACCCACAACTAAGGCCACAAAGGGAGGTGAAGGGTGCTGGGACTCTCTAAACACAGCTCTGAGTATTTGAACAGGACAACAGAATTGAATTTTGTCAAAATCAATTTTCTGGCTACAAGCTTGTTTGGTTTTTTCAATTGACAAGTGCATAAGACTATAATGGGGGGAAGGGAAGCAAACAAAAAGCAAGAAAATTGATACAGATTTAAGTGCATACACCAACTTTGCCTGAAGTAACCTGGCATCAGGAGGCACTGCTGGGTAGCAATGCTACAAACAACGCAGGCAGAACTTTAAAAATAGTAACATGGGAATTATTAGCGCACCAGCTTGCTATTCCCCTTCAGCTCCGTAACTTGAGAAGGCTCTGCTTCTGTTAAGCAAAATGCAAGGCACGTCCCGTGGGTAGCATTAGCCTTGTAAGTACAGCACTTCCCACACTGTTAAAAATAACCTTTCTTGTCTCTATATGCTGGACTTTGGGGTTGGTTTTGCTTTCTGCTTTAGAATATCAACACAATTTCCAGGCAAGCCAAGAAAATTTACTGCATCAAGGTGAAAGTGACATGTCCTGTGATGTGAGTTAGGTGACTTAGACACCCTGTTTATTGCATTCAATCAATCAAGACAGTGAAGTGGTTCATGTCACCACAATGCTTTGTGGCCTCAGCTGCATTTATCCTGACAATACCTCTGTGACAAAACCAGCCCTGGACCATTAGTGCAAGGGGAGGCTGATGCAGAGAAGCAACTTTCACAAGGCCACACAGAAGAGTGCTGGCAGAACAGCAAGGCTAAATCACAGTTTGAGGAGATAACATCCTTTATCAACCACATTTTTTATCTTTATTGCAGCCAAAGCTCATTTGTATTGCAAATGCCTCCCTGCCAAGCAGGGGAAATCCCCAGAACACCACTCAGGTGCATCAGAGCAGTAATAGCTTGGGAGATCCCTGTAATTTCTCACAGGAGGATGCTGTGCAGCTGCTTGGCTGTAAGCACCAGCCTTCAGCTCAGCCACAGACCTGCACATCTTCCTCATAGTGTTGAACAGCACTGAGATGCTACAGCTGAACAGAGCCCTGGGGACAGGAGGGGGGCAAGGCAGGAGGCAGTTCAATCACACTCCCCTATGAGCAACAAAGAGCTGCCAAAGCAGGAGGGGTCAGGGTATGGGTGAGGGGGGCAAGGACAGCCACCAGAGTCTGAAGGCTAAAGGGACAAACGGTGGAGTGCCCCATGAGGGCAAGCACAGCAAGGAGCAATGTGGGGCTTTCTCTGTAAAAGCTCAGAAATATTTTATTTTACTTTTCTACTGAGCTGGATCAAGCCCTGATCCAGTGCAGACTACCAACATCTGAAAGCAAGTACGTCAAGGCAGCATTACCTAACCAGAGCAGACAGTTTAAAAAAAAGAGCAATATATGAATCTGAAACCAGACTAAATCGAGAAACCTCACGTGTGCTACTTCCTACCCAGAGCATCTATAGTGTTTTAATAGTCCATTTGAATAATCCAGTTCTTTTCAGGCTCCTCACTGGGCTGGAAACCTTGCAGTCACTCAGGTCTCTTCATGCCCCCCCAGGCTAGGTCAGAAAGAGCTCTGCAAGGTTTTCTGCCATGTCCCAGCCAGGCAAATACAGTGAGGCTACAAAACCAAGAGATAATGGCTTCATACATAAAATCCTTTAACAACACTCAGGGTCCAACGTTTCTTATTTCATTCAAGTCCATTAAAGCCAGCTCACACAGCAACCCATCTATTGCACTTGTCAGCAAACATTGCTTGAAGCTGACCTTCACTCAGACCACAGCATCCTGAGATCCAATAACAACTCAGCTTCCTCCAAGCCTGTCGTGAGCTCAGAAATGCACCCTTTGGCTTGAGGATTTCAAGCTCTGTTTGCTGACAGTGAACATTGCACACCCGAGCCTGACTCCTTATTCTTAGCTAGTTACCAGTGACTGCCTTTGCTTGGTTCATTGATTTATTCCTTTCCTTAGGCTGCTCCAGATGACCTTGCTCTGCTCCACACACCAGGAAAACCATGCTCTGCAGCAAAAAATATTCATATGCCCTGATTTGAGGCACGCAACCCCACCAAAATACCTCTCCCCACTTCAAACAGTTCTGCGAACACACCAGGGACAAAGGAGGAAGTAGTGCTCAGTGTAAAATGCATATTTTACATAATGCTACCTACTGAATTTTTAAGAGTTCTTGGGGTAACGGTGGTTTGAGGGGGTGTTTTTTTATGGGGGAAAAAGCCTTTCACCTGCCCTACAAATCAGATGCTAGCATTATCCTGACAGAATATGGCAGTTTATTTAACCATAAAGACTGTCTTATTTATTTTTTCTCTTTTAATGCTATAGCACCAAGCAGTCACAGACCTTCTTGCCTAGGCAAACTCTATTCATTCATCCATCAATATCCCAAAGGTTTTCAAGAACAGCCAGTGAGCTGTGAGCCTCAAATTCATAGTGCTCCAGGTGCGAAACATTGTGAAGAGTATGGACTTAAAAATAAAGGTCCATTTAAAGTGCCCCACTCTGTAACACCAATAAATAAAGGCACTTCGAATCAGCAGTTAATTTTGAATGCCTCAGCCTTTGGCCTTAACAAGGTTGCAGCAGAATGAGCAGTGTGTGTTGTTAGCAAGAGGAAATCCTCAGTCTGCATAAGCTTCAAGCTTGACTATTTAGACTACAAGAACCTTGTATTTGCCCACAGAGTATTCCTCTATGGCATAAAAAACCAGTGTATCTCTAATGTTCTGGAGGGATAAAGATTATTTTCCCATTAATAATAATAAATACCTTAATCCTATTTAAACCTTTGAAATATACCCAAACAACAACTGTGCCTCAGCCGGATTCCCACTTGTTACATCTGCCACAGCTCTCCCTTCACAAGTGATCTTATACTACACAGTTCAATTTTTTTCAGAGGTATTTTAAAAACACTACATTATTTATGACTCCTGCCAATGAGTCATAACTGAGAGGTGATGGAGCATAGAAAAAGATAGAGAAATGTGAGCAAAGCTCCTCAGCATTCATTTAGATGTTTACCTTAAGCAGTGAAACCTCATTAATCCTCCGAAATTAAAGAGGTCAAGTGTGCTGTCTCTGATGTGTTCAGCCTAGACAGGGCCTTTGCTACCAGGAGGCAAGCCCAGCTGGAAGGGAAAGATGTTAGAAAGCCACTGAATCAGCCAAGAGATTCCCTGCAGATTTGCTTCATTTTTCCAAGTCACTGCCAGCTTCCTGTAGTTTCCTCATGAATGCTTTTGACATGTCAGCTGCTGAAAGGACCAACTCCACTCATTTGGGAAACTAGAAATCAGGGAATGAGGAAGGAAAAATACTGATATACCATTAGGTACTAGCAGCACCTTGTTTAGGAAATGTCTGTCCTGAGAAGCACTACTGTTAAAGTTTACGAAGGGCACGGGGATTTCCTTTCCTTCTTCAAAGAGACTGATCACAACCTGTTTTGACAATGTGATCTAATATTAGATGCAGGAGAGTTCACGTTTATTTTCCTAAAGGCAGCAGACTGTCTTACACAAAGCTTTTGTCACATCGACCTGAGCTCTGTGAAGAGGAGAGGAAGTGCTGCTTCTCGCTTCTGACACTGCTGCTGACCAAGCACCAGTGACAGGCCCACCTGCGATCTGTAGGAGGGAGCACCACCCGTGCCTGGGCTTTCAGCCATGGGACTTGCTGACACCACTTTAGGTGTGAGTGTGTGAGAATCTGTGTGTTTTACTTGAGTCTCAGCTGGAGCCAGTAGGCAGGTTGTGTTCACTGGAGTCTCTTTCCCTAAGCAGTGATGGATAGCACACTGTCATGATCCATGTAGGGATAATGCGAGTAGTAGGAATTAACATCCAGTTTCATGGCAGTGGCTTAATGCAAAATGCTGTCTTATACCCTCTTATGGAAAACACTTCTCCAAGACCTGCAGCACAGGAGACAGACAACAAAATGTCAGATGGTAAGAGATTTTTAGGTTGGAACAGGATGGATGGGACAGAAATCTCAGGCTTGACCAGCTGAGCAGGCACCAGAATAACAGATGAAGTAGAGAACTAAATTCTGTTTAATTAATGCCAACAAATAGGGGGGAAAGTTTTTTGTGGTCTTTAAATACAAGAGCTCAGTTATTTGCTGTGTCTAAGTAAATAATTTCAAGTCTTCCACATGCTGTTGTGGCACTTACCTCTGGCTCAGCTGAGTTGTCTGACATGTGACAAACCGGTGTCATGCAGCCCTGGTCTTTCTCTGGGAACCCTTTCAATTTCTTGCACTACCCTAACAGGGGGAGGATTCCTATGAACTGTTCAATTTCAGTAACTCTCAACAGCACTCACACAACTCTTGTAAGATTATCCATGTCCAAAGCTCTATATAGAAAGTAACCACTGGTTATCTGTTTCTCCTCAGCAGCATTGCAGTCCCATATTGTGAGGGAAAGATCTGTGGGTAACTAAACCCCACACCTAATCTGTCCCTTACAGAAAAAGGATATAATGAAAAAGTTGTCATTTCAGTTTGCTCCCCCTATGGGGCTCCCCACAAACGTGGCATAGAAAGCTGTGTATCCATCTCCCAAATGCCATTACATAGCTCTGAAACCTTCTGCCAAGTTTTGAGCATCAACTACTATTCATTTATTAGAGTTGTTTGCTCTCAGTAAGCGACCCTTTTAAAAATGAAAATAACTCAAAAGACTTTTTTGATTTGCAGCAAACCCAGCATTTGACAGCCTTCTTCTGTCCCCAAAGGGCAAAATTTGGAAGTATAATTGCTTGGGGTGTTAGTTAGGCTCCACTGCAACTCACTTTCAATCTAAACACATATTAAAAACGAGCTTGCTTCTCTCTGTTCTATTTAAACCAAAAAGAGAGAGCTTATTGTTACCCAAGAACTCCTTTTTACCACCAGGGTCTCTAAGTACTGCAGTAAAGCATGGATGAAGTTATATATAAAAGCCCCCATCATCAACCTACTTTAAAGGAAGGTTGCTTTCCAGCTAATGAAATGAGTAGCCTGCATTGAAATGGATAAAGAGTAAACTACATCTAATGCCAAGTCACACCACTTTGTTGCTCAAAGCTAATTTTACCTAACTTGTCTGCCTCACAGGGTTTTGTGCACGAGCAGGCCTGAGCTTCTACCAGCACAGGGAGAGCTCCATGGACTACGTGAGATGCATCAAGAAGGGCACTGGAGCAGATCAAGAGTAAGGTCAGCTCCAGCATCTACAAATGTTATTTCCCCAATTGTCTCTCACTTTAACACTTTTATCACAATCCCAGCATCCTTCCTAGGATTTCTGTTCCTGAAATTGCTGGAGATGGGAAAGAAGTTTCAGTCCCCCATCAACAGTATGAACAAATTACAAGTGGTACCTGAGAAAGCAACTCAAGAAGCAACCAAAGCATCATAAAAGATTCGGGACTCCACAGCCTCAGAGTGCCTACATTATTTGTCTTATAATTCTTGAGCGTTTGAGATGAGCAAGGTTCAGTGAGGAAACTTTGAAAGAAGTGAAAGTTCAGCATATTCCATGCCTGCTGTTTGATCTGGGGTTCCTGCCCCCCTGCATATTTGACAGTTGTTCCACATCTTCTAATTAACAAGACTCAGTGGTTGGATACAAAGGACAGCTCCAAACTTACTTACGTTTTTTAAAAAGCCAACCTCATAAATTAGTTCCATCTGAGATATTTGAACCAAATCCCAGAGTTTTAAGTGCTTTATTTTGGGTGCTGAAACACTCAAAATAAACATGCTCTCCTAGGGAAGAGTCTGCTTGTGTGAGAAGGAGATGATGTGAAACTCAGGAGTGGGCTGAGCATGATAGCCTAACTTTCTCCAGCAAAGAAAACACAGCAACACTGTGGGTTAATCTGATTATTTGATCTCTCTTGAATCCCTGCCTAGTTATCTTTGCTGGTGCTGCAAATGCAGCATAATTTTGATATACCTGAATTTCTGTTGCAAAAGGATGAGAGCACAAGAGAAGAATTCTGAGGGAGGGTGAACAGTTGTTAGAGCAGATACCAAATGCTACTATAAATAAAAACTGTAAGAAATACAAGTACTAAATGAATTAGGAAGCAGCTAGCAAGATTAGAACTAAAAAAAATCATACTAATTTCAGGAAGCACTCAGGTTTTTCAGATTTCAAAGGTAACCAAGAGAGGAAAATGTTAAACAATTATCACTTCACTCAACCCTGGCATTAAAACTTTTAATTTTGAAGAGCTGACATATATTTTTAAACACATTGTCCTTGTGCCAAGCACAAAAAAATCCAGCCTCAGAGTGATTAAGTGCTGAGCTGAACGTACAACTTCATAGATGAAGAAATAATCAATACAATATGTTAAGTGTCAGCTCTTGGCCAAGGCACATCAGAGGACAAAAGAAAGAGCAGACACTTGAGGTAAATTATTGAAATTCTAAGGATTTGCCATTATAAAACAAGCACTACTGTGGTACATTGTTGATACAGAAACAAATACCTTTGAGACAACTCTAAAGAGGGGAATCTTACAAACAAGTTATAGCCTTTTTCCAATATCAGATCATTTTGTGCCTGGTTCTAAGCCTAAACCAGCACCAGAAAAATTCCCCAAAGGTGCTAAAGCTTTTCTGATGACTGTGAAACCTATATTAAAAGGTTACCTGGAATTTAGGAGGCATGAATTAAACGAGTGCAGACAAAAGAACATTGAACAGCTTCATTTTCTCACAAAGCCAGACATTGTCAGTTGATAACAGCGTATGTACAGCTATATCTATTTGAAAGGCCTGCTTTCTAGGTACATTTATCAGAGGAACAAAGTTATTGGTATGTGTGGGTTGGTAACAAACTACTGTACCGCCCAAATGAAAAACATGATCTTTCCTAATTTAATGCTTGAAAAGCTGCAGTATTCCTTAGTGGCAGTGGCAGCAGAGACTGTACACATCAGAGTCACTGTAAAATGGAAAAGGGTGATGGCACATCCTACCAATGCTCTGCCTGAAACACTGGCTTCTTAACAGCCCAACCACTGGATTCAGGGTTAAGCAATTTAGCTGGTATGCAATTACACAAATGTGCTCAAATCTGCATTATTCCTCAAGGACCGGTACTCACCTCTCCACAGGGCCACTGCCTGGACCCAGCACAAAGCCCAGTAGAGCCTAATGGAAGTAGGTTATTCTCTGACAAGGACTGAGCTCAGGAGACACAGATATGGGGTTTTTTTTCATTTTCTTTTTTCACAAGGAATGTGTCCATTTGGTGAGTTTGTGCGTCTGCCAGCATTTAGCCCTTGTTTCATTGCTTACGCTTCATCCTCAGGTTTCTAAAGAACGTTTCTGTGGCACTGCAAATACATCTTCCAGATATTTTTTTGGGGAAAAATAAAAACCACATTTATATTTCTTTCCTAGAATGTAAGAGAAACTGTTTGATTACTTCTAGGAGCTTTGTTCTCTCCTTATAGTATGTGGCTGAGTTGCATTCACACACTAATGAAAACTTACTCTAGGAAGTAAAGAAATAATGCAAAAAGTGAGTAAACCCCAGCAGTATGATGCCATAAATCAGAAGACACTAAAATTTACAGCATCCTTTCTAGTGTTTTGGATTGACTTGGTATTGACAGCAGAAACACTGTGGCAGAAATAGCACCATGACACATTTCCATTTCCACTTAGTAGTAAAAGATCCCTAAGAGAAATAATCAAGCTGTTAAACTTGAAGGAATGGGGGAAAATAGTGCAGACTGTAGGCAAACACACCATGAGGTACAGGAGACAATGGGCACCAAAACTGATTTAGTAACTGTTACTCTGGTAGGCTTGAAATTAAGTCTGGAAACAGAAAACATCCAGTTCATTGGGGATGGTCAGTGGCAGAAACTAAGTAAGAAACTGTTGCTCAAAGCACCATCCAACCTGGTCTTGAACGCTTCCAAGTCAGTTTTAGTGCCTTTGTCTCAAGCACCATCATGGCTCACTCTGTAGTCTTGACATGGCTTTGGCTCAGTACCAGCTGCTGAACAAGCCTGCAGCATCCATTGAAGCCTTTTCATTTGCTTTATGAGGCTTCCTGATACTGCAGTAGTAAAGTCAGAACAAACAAATAGGAAGGCAGGCTCTGACCCAAAGCCAGGTTCAGGCAGAGCTGTAAGAAAATCTGCCTGCAGTGTCTGCACAGCCACCACTGTCACAAATCGGCTTCTCTTACTAGGAGACAGCAAGAATTCATGGGAGCTTCAACATCCATCAGCATCCCCTACTGGGATTCGTTCTTTACTGTAGATCAGTATGTTAAATAAAGGCTATTCCCAGCTGGTTTTGCCTCAGGTCAAGCAACGTGAAGGGAAACACAGATCCTGGATAAGCACAATCCTGTCACAGGCCCGCATGACCCAGTTCTCCATGTATCTGATAGTACACACTGCTCCAATTCCTACCAGCCCTGGGATGACTATGGGATGCATGAGGGGACATGAACTTATCCATAGAGCCTGGGCAAGAGCCAAAGCCTTGCTGACACTGATGTAGGATCCTCCTTTAAGGAGGCAAGAAAGCCTCTTGTGCTCTCATCCCCTTTGCCCCCTAGAAGGGGCAGTAATACAAGTTTCTGTCCTTGAAGAGGATCAGCTCTTGCATTTTTTGCCAAGTAATTACAGGCTTCAAGTCCAACCCAGTACTATGCAGTTAGGCAGACTGAAACCTCTGCTAAGGGCTACCACAGGATATTCCATCTTAGGAGGCAAAAAGTTCAACTAAAATACCAATTCAGTAAGACATCTGAGTTTACTACCAAAGAAAACCTGTTAGCTACACCTCCAAAAGAATTTTCAGTCTTATATACATTTTTAAAAATAATTTTTAAAATAGCTCAGCTTCTTTAAACAACTAATGTCAGTTTTTGTTGGAAAACAGAGAAGTCTGGAAACAGTGTAAGTTCATAGAATTTGGTCATTAGTTCTACTAAAAAAACCACAAAACAAATAAAACCCCATCAGCACTAGGTTAGATTATTGTAAATAGCAATTTCAAAACTTTAGAAACACTCTATTTATACAATGATGACAGAATCCTTCAGTGGCAAAACCAAAATTTACTGCACTAAGCACTTTCTAGTCACATTTTCTCTTCTTCAATTTCTCTCTAGCTTTCAATAACAACTTTAATTACATTCACACTTACTATTTGCTTACTTCCAGAAAAAATAAAAGTAGTAACATGAAAGTCAAGTAAAAAGTAGTAGAGTTACATATAAAATATGTAGCTAGTATTACTAATCTGATTTGACCACTACATAAGCATGTAGTTACACTGCCATAATACATACAAATCAGTTTCCTATTCGTTTCCTCTGCTTTAAAAAAAATCTAGAACCAACCAACCAAAACCCAAACCAAACCAACCAAAAAAACCCCTAAAACAAAAGCAACCAGAAAAAAAAAATAACACCAAACAAAGAAAACCCCAGGAAGTGGAAGTCTAGAGTTTTAAGGCCTTTGATTACCTTCACTGAAACTGAGTAACTGATCCAATGACAACTTATCTAGAAAAGCATCCACTTGCAATTTGGAGATACTAATAGATGTCAATCTCACCTATTCCCACAGCAGCAACCTGAAAGGGCTCATCACTATCAGGACGCTCCATTTTCTTCCACACTTCAAGTTTCCTTCCTTTATCTTGCGGGTATTCTCCTCTTCATGCTTTTCTCCAATACATGAAAGCACTGACATATCTCATTTTCTTTCCATACAGAAATATATGCAGTAACACAAGACTCTTCTGTTTTCCTAACAGGTAATTTTCTTAGTGATGTTTTTTCCTGGACTTCCCAACATCTGATTTCTTTTCTGGCTTCCTCCCTAAATCTCAACACCTTTTAAAAAGTATTGCATGCAGTTACTCAGTACCTGTATGCAATCTGTGCATGATGCTGGCAATGACAAATCTTATGCAGCCTAGAAGCAATTATTCCTTTTGTTATAGCACTTCACCAGAGTTTTAAGTTCAGCTGTTTGTTCAGAATAAGACCTGAATTTTCTTCTAGTTCCCACTCAAACAGATCTTCTGTTGATGTGGCTGGCAATAATTTTTTTTTAACCCTGGAGCTGTATGTTTACATTAAGGCTGTCTTGAATCTGAAAAAAACATTTAGAAATAAATTGCTGAGTAATTTCAATTTCACATACACTATTATACCTACCTGTCTTAAAGTACTAAGAACTCTTACTAAGACTCTGTGTCAAGGAGTTTCAAGTGCACAAACAGAGCAGATTATGCTTTTCTTGGCCATATTCCCTGAGAATAGAGACACTCTCCCTTCCACATTCCACCTTATGTTCCCTGTATGACTGGCAACTTCAGCAGTAAACCCCATCACTGGGGGAAAGGAACAAAAATGAGGCTGGCAGACAAACGGCTCATGTCCTTTTTCTGGTTCACAGGAATACACTACCCTGTCACTGCAGCCTCATGAGGCACACTAAGTATGATTACACAAGCACTTTCCTTTTCTTTCTAAGCCAACTGCCAGGTCCTGCTGTAAAACATACAAAAGCTAATTACGAAGCTAATTATGAAGCAGACTCTAGAAACACATGCTCTTGAAGGCAATTTTTTTACACTGGCGAGGCACTTCAATTCTGAAACAAATACCTCAGCTTCACTACATATTTGTAAGAAGGAACTTCAGTTTCTTTCATTAGCCACTTAAAAAGCCCAGAGGAAGCTCTCATTGCAGCAACTTGGTCCTTCTCATGAAAGCTGTCCAGCCAACACAGCAAAGAGACTGGGCTGTAAGATTTAATTTCAAGTTGTTTCAGTAACAGTGGACTATTTATATGTCCCTTGAATATTGCCCCAGAGCCAAGAACACCCACACAGTATAAAGACATAAAGCACAATTAAACCTTTAGTGAATGGGTCAATTCTCCCCTCACTTACACCAAAGCCAAGAGTAGCTCTATTAAGTAAAAATTAGCAAGAATGAGACCCCATAAGTCCCCGGGAAAATCAGGCCAGCTACAAACAAAAGCTATTTAGAGCTTGGTTTTGCTTACTGACATTTGTAAGGCAGCAAAACCTGTGGCACTGAAGGAGAGGAAGCTCTTCTCAGAAGTGACTCATCCCATCTCCATGAGACAAGAAAACAGTAAGGACTATCCCACTCTTCACCATTTCTAAGTGTACCACCAAACTTACTAGTTTTAGAAGGGGTACACTGCTACTTTCCACAGCTACTTCAGTGCAAGATGAATGGGATAAAAGACACAAATATGTCATGTGTACAAGTTGGGTGAGCAGCTTTTAGTCAAACAACATGAAAGAAAAAATGTTTGTGGATAGTATTTTTTGCTGTAGGTAATAAGAGAACTGGTACAGTTGCCATTAATTGACATCTGATTTGGCACACTGTTATTATAAAAGAAAAAAAGTGATATTTGAAATCATCAGTGAAGTAACAAAACGCATGTGCGGATGTGAAAATTACTAGAACCCTTACTGTTCAAACTTTGGGTTGTTTCAGACTCCAGCTTAAAACTCTGAACATGAGAATTGCCAGCAAGTCTCAAATCAAAAGATTTTTTCCCATTTTGGACACACTAAACTGTTTTCAGTTTGAAAAAAGGTTCTCAGTGGTTTACAAAATCAAAAAGCTTTCCAGAGAAAGTACTTGCCTACTCAAACATCAGGCTTGCTAGTGAGACTTCTTTACATCACCACCAATTTCTGCCTCCAGAGCTGAATGAAAAATCTAACAAAAGCCCCCTTACCTCAGCAGGCAAGGAAGCTTTTCCTGTGACATTCTCTCCTTCAAAGGGTGATGTTGAGACAAATGTGGTCATTTAGATCTAGCACCATGAGATCCTCTGCAAGGAGCACAGACCAAAGATTCTTGTGTCAAGACACACTGGACATGTGGGCCTCTTTCAAAACCAAAGACATCCCACTGATAATGCTGACAATGATAGTGGGAGATTTCAACACAAAACCAGAAGAATTCACAAACTCCCCCAATTTTTCTGAAATACAAGTTGCATTTCACAATTTTAAAAAAATGTCCTGGGTGACACCTTAGGAAACCAGAGCTAAATTGTAACTTCGGCAAGATACAAGTTTTAAACTTAAAATGTCGAAGGTGAGTCTTTTCTGAGGGCTGCTGGCATTTCTTGAGGATCCAGAGAGGTGCATAAAGGAAGAAAGGTAGAGTGTCTCCCTTCTGAAAGATTCCCTTCTGCCACACCTTCATTAGGAAACTGAGAGCAACCCAGTGTAAGCCCTCCTCTACAGTCCCTCTCTGGTGGACAAAAAAAATTACCTGAATTTATGAGCATTTATCTGAAAGAATTTCCGAGATTTTTTTTTCCCCCACTCCTTTTTAAACTCCCTAGGGCACGGGGAAGGAAGGCCTCAAATGGAGGAGACTTTCAAAAGTGAAGCTGTGCACCAGGTTACAGGAGTTTGGGTGATACTGGGCAAGGGCTGAGTGATACTGGGTACATAAAAGCCAGTTAGGGTCAATACAGCTGGGTTCCCATGTACTTACCACCTCACAGGCTTCTCTTCTTGACAAGCAATTCCATTTACAAACCTACTCAGCAACAGTAGTCTTGTAAAGTGTACATGTAACAAGTCACAAGTTGTTCCATTTATTTGAGTAAATATCTGGTAAATAAAATCATCAGTAAACATTACAAAATTAAATACATTAAAAAAGCTTGCCAGTATACATAAAATTCACAAACATGTACTTCTTTTGAAAAATAAAATATGTTCAGAGCACCCTTGATATAAAATGCCTGACTAGTGTCACCTACCAGTAAATGGTAGCTTATCAAACATTCTAGCTAGGACATTTTCCCGAAGGGAGAGGGGATCTCTGTTCTTGCTCTTACAAGTAAGAGAGACCAAATTAAGAAGTCTCCCCACTTCTCAGGGCAGGGCCATAAACAAAGGCTGTATTACTCTTTGCCTACCTTTATAGGAGAGGAATCTGCATTTGATTAAGACCGCATCATTAAATGCAATACAGTACTTGCAATTCATTTTGGTATCACTGCCTTTCCTCCAGCATGAAGCAGCTTTTAAATGGTGATGGACATTTCTCTAGACATCACTCCAGGTTAGCACAGCTCCAAGACACCATGAGGTGGAGAGGAAGTGACCCTGGCAAAGCATCAAGGTCAATCAAATAACTTTTAAGTCTACAAATTAAGCCCTTAAAATTCCCAATTTTCATATGCTGCAGTCTAAACAAGGAGATATGATGAAATTCTTCACTGGGCTGCTTTAAGGGTATTTAGAAAAATGGCAGCTTTCATTTTAGTAATCTAAATTGGTACCTTTTGGTAGCAAATTTGCAATAACCACCATTTAAATAATTTACTATAACAAAATTCTCCTTCCATCCATGTGAAACAGTATTCACAACCCACTTCAAAATTTATGTACAGACAAGCACAAGAAACTTGACATCCATGAGTTAAATGTACAACCAATTTAAGAAACATTATCCAACTAGTTGCAAGGAGAAGTCTCCTAGCTCTGTAAATTTACAAGATCTTCTGGTTCACCACATAGGCTTGCTGCCCCTCATCACTAATTCTTGGATTCTTCACTTGCTTCAGTAATCCTCAGGTGAAAGTTGAGCAGCATCCAAATTGTTGATATTTTCGATTAAAAAAAATTGACACTTAAAAAAGAACCCTTAAAACACACAAAAAAATTCCTTGAGTCAAAACTGAATAAAATCAAAAAAGTTGTGGAGAAAGACAATTATTTTAATAAAGGTCTTGTATTCAAAGTCCCATTTCCCTTGCCATGTCTTTTACAGAGTGCTATTACTTTGAGTTATTTATATACTCTTCTTTTGAGGGGGACTGAGTTTCCTCATTCCTCTTATCCGAGTTAGCAGCTCTTTGATAAATTCCTAGGGAAAAAAAAAAAGAAAATATGAGTAATTTTAATGATCCCATAATCAGGGTTGTTTTTTTTTAAATAGCAAACTATACAGTTTTATTTAAGCTTTTACTGCTAAGCTGGAATTTCTCTGGCCTGATCACCAGGAACGTTATACACACCCTTCCCATCCAGCAGAGGTGTGAACAACGAGCTTTTCCTTGCGATTGTGCCAGCTAAGTTGTTAGCCATCTTTCAGGCTTTTACTACACAGGGCCTTCTACCAACTATTGAATGAAGCAAAACCTATGGCTGGATACAGTGCAGTCAAAGCAGACTTCCACAGCTTAAGCCTGCACAGAAATCAGTACTCTTGCCAAAAGACATGTTTCTCTTGCCACTCTCCATGCCGGAACCAGTATTTTGGTTGGCTGCGTACTCAGCTGTACAAGAAAGCTGATCTGGCTATTAACTCAGGTGTTTTTCCTCCTGCCCTGCTGCTTTACCAAGCTGGCTCAGCCCTCTGACCAGGCCCACGACTCAGCCTACACTAACACTTGTGTCAGCCCGAGGCAAGGCAGGAAGAAGGAATCAGAGGTAGCACCATTGGTTTATGATGAGTGAAACTGGTTGCAGAGCCAAGTGAATGACACTAGTTAAAAAAAAACCAAACCAAAACAAAAAACCCAGAATACAGCAAACCAATTCATGGAACAGGCCTTTATTCACAGTGATACTATCCCCCAGTTTCAGCAGATGTTCTCTTTTTTAAACTCTGTGAGAACAGAAGCTTACAGGTTTGCATCAGTCTCTGAAATTCTTTTGGTATACAATTTCTTGCAGGTACATTTAAAGCTAAATTAATTATTTTCCCTTACCGTCACATTGGGAAAATAATGTTTACCCGCAGTACTATGTATACACCTACAAAAAGGTTCTTATGAAATCAGCTAGCTATAAACATGGAACATAACCATGGATTTAGTCAGTCAGGTTGATCTGAAAAGCCAGGTTGGACAGGGCTTTGAGAACCTAGTGGATGATGCCCCTGCCCTTGGCAAGGGAGTCAAACTAGATGATCTTTAAAGTCCCTTCCAACCCAAACCATTCTATGAAACAACTAAAAGCATGATTTCCTGGATGAATGCTTAAAAATTCCAGTGAACAAAGTTACCACCTAAATGACAACGTAGTACCTTTCAAAAAAGGTCACACTGAAACATGTACTGCAAGGGGTTACACTTCACGTAAAATGTCTCTCTTAGTATGTCTTTTAACTTGAGAAATATGTCAGGTTATTCTGGTGGGACCATGGTCCCAACAGACTTATCTCCTTTTCTGACAGATTATGCACATCTATAGTGAAGTGCATGTACTGTTGCACCATGGTTATTGTTGCATCCACACTATCCGTGGCTGCAATGAACAGCAGCAAAGCCAGAGCAGCTACACGACAGTGGGGTCTCCACCCTGAACTAAGTTAAGGCCATTTCAGGAATACATCTATGTATATCAGTATCACTCTTCCCATCTGGACAGACACATAGCCTAATGAGATAATCAGAAAAACAGGTTTCTTAAGACCCCCAAATCTGCTCCCTCCATCCTCTTGAAGCTTCTTCCACAGAGGCACAAGCCACTGCAACAATATCAACTCTAAACTTGTCACAGTCCAGTACTTCTCCACTAAAAAATCAGAAAAGGAGGAAGACATGCTTACTCTTAGATTTTAAATGCTTTATCCCTCAGGAACTATTTTTTCTTGAAATAAGGGTCTGCAGTACCAAAGACTAAAACCCAACATGAGCACTTTTCATGTGGCAGGCATTTTGCATAATGCAGTAGTGCTGCTGTGCACATCCCGTGGACACCCAAACCACAACACTGGTTCAGCACATTTCTGGTTTAAGTATCAGTTTGTATCTGACACTTGTATGGAGCTGGCTGTCATTAACACAGTTGTGCTCCGGTGCTCGTGCCTTTCTTGCTTTGTAGTTCCCCATAAAGGAAAAACAGCGTTCTAGAAAAAATGCACATTTTCCCTCATGAAGGCACGAAAGGAGACTTCTCAGCACTTCAGTAAGCCTTCTCTGTAACTAACCAACTCAGCTTTATAACAGTAATGCCCATTTTGTTTTCTTAAGCCATTGCTCAAAAATTGCAGTGTTGTTCCTTGTGGCCATTTGAGTCAAGACTTAATATCCACATCTATCTCCACCTCGTACACAAAAATCATTTTACACAGGGCATTTTATTGACATCCCCTCTAACAAGATATGCTGCAATTTAGCATCAGATGTTTGAAAGCTGATTATGTGCTAATCTATGTTAAAAATACTTCTGTAACACAGGCTGAATTATCTACTGATATATACTGATTTAATTCACAGAGTTAAAAAACATAAGAATAATTCAGCTATGGATTCAAGAACTTATTATTACTTGAAGGGTTCTAGCCAAGAATACACAGGCTACATGCACTTGTAATACAAGAAAAATCTTACACCAGAACTTTGTGCCTCGGTAAATAAAATAAAAAATAAAATTTTTTAAAAGTGCAAAAATGTACACAAACTTAGTTAAAATACTTTTTTACAGATTTTCTGCAAGGAGGCACCCTTGTTACAAGTATTGAGAATCTTATTAATTTATAATACTAAATCATTGTTTCTAGAAGACATCTTTCTAATTCTAAAGGCAAATTTTAATGAGAGACAGACTAAATCTATAGTTCATTTGAACTCATCTATATTCAGCCTTAGGCAAGAAAATAATAAAGGCGAAAAACAAAGGTGAAATGATAATTCAGGAAAGGGGAGGAAGTCACTTCACCTCTCTGCTTTGGTGGTGTGACTCATTGTTTTAATGAGGTCATTTGACAGACAATGAATTCCAGGCTTCCTATTCAAGTCTTCCAATTAATTCTGGAGACTAATTAGACTCTGTCTCTCCAGATTTCTCTTCCTCAAACAGTACACATGTAGTAGGACTAGTTTTTAAACTAAAATTGATGGTTTCTAGTCCTCCTGCTCCACAAGAGCATGAAATGAATCCTAAGACAGCTTTCCTTCACAGCTTTACTTCCCTCTAGCCAGGTCAAAACCCAAGATTTCCTTAACTGTTTGCCCGGGGCTATTTCTTGGAGACAGCCTTATTAGCTGGATGTAAAAACTAAAGTCAGCCTGGAGAGCAATCCCACAGCTACTTGGGAAGGAAACTAAATAATAACTAACAAAAAAACCAACCAAACAATCAAAAAACCAAAATAAAACAAAGCAAACAAACAAAAAAAGCCAAACCAAACAACAAAACAAAACAAAACAAAAACAAAAACAAAAGAAAAAGAGGGAACCCTACCCATCCTACTGCCAAACACCTTCTCTTCCACACAGGCTCAAACCTGAAGCCAATTGCACAGAGAGAAGGGAACTGCTTTGGGAGAACAGGGCCAGAAGATGCCCTGTATTAGCAAGAGCCAGTGCAGCATCTCTGTAGCCTCACTGAACATGCCCTCTCCAGTGAGAACACAGCACCATCAGTGTCCAGAGGATGAAATTTTTGCAGCAATTTAGCTTCTTGGTGAGCTCTGTACAAGGCACTAACTACACACCACAAAGCTTAGCTATGGTAAAGACTTGCAGCCCAATTATTCTCCAGTTCAGCAGCACGCAAACAAGCACAGTTTATCCTTGTCAAATCACCACTTGCTCTTCCATTCTGATATTGCTATGGGTATTTATAAGTTGTATTCATGAGTACTTGCAGAAATGAAAACATGCAAGCTTAATTCCCTCCAACGCTGCAGTACAATATAGGGCGGATCTCAGCAGGCACATAAAAAGTTTTAGTTCACTGAGTTCAGTGGTCAAATGGATGAACAAGAAATCATGCTTTACTCGAAATGCATCTGCCTGCATTGCTTTTAAATAAGCATGCTTTCTAACCTTTTTTCTCTACAAATTGTCCTATCTGATTTCAAGTAATATGGACACAAAATACATTTGCTATGACTTAATAATTTACCACCCGTCAGCTGCCCTGGCTTGCCCATATGTAAGGCAGCACACTGCACTGAGGCTTAAGGACACATCTATAGTGACTATTGCTTCTTGTGGGTATCCTACATGTTGCTGCCTTGCAATTACATAGAAAAAACAACAATTAACTTGAAATAATTCATAACATCTTAGGACTAAAATAAACACATGGTCCTTCAAAAGTTATGGGGTTCTGCTTCAGAAGCATTGAGCGTTCTATTCATGTCTGCATGCTAAAAGCATACATTATGTCAATACATACACAAAACAGCTTTTATCTTAAAAACCACAGTGCCTAGACCACTCTAAAAAGTTGCATCACAAGCCTGTAATTTGCTCCAACTAGAAATCAAACTTGGAGAAACATACAGTTAAGTAAATGCATCTCTACCTTTTTCAAAAGTGTTAAAAGCTGCTGAAATAGTCCAACCACTGAAGTAATTGAGTAGTCAGTAACTTAAATCTCTGCCCAAGTTCTCCAGACAATATGCACAACAATTGAACATAGTTTGTCTGCAAACCACATCGAAAATTATTATTATAAGTTTCCAGCAATGCAACTCTCTTTAGTGATACAACTTCATCTCCTTTTTCTCCCACTTTGCACTTTTGCATTTTAAGTGAAGAATTGTACTAACAAAATAGATTTAATCCTGCCTGAATGGGAGAGATCTCCAGCCCATTCATCTGATGCTTTGTATATTTCTATAAGAAAAGAAAGAAGTAAATAAACTACAAATCTAATTTATCCAGTTCTCTTCAAACACTCATTATCTGCAGACCTTGTGTTGCTCAGCTGCATCTTTTGGAGCCAGTAAGCATAAAAATTGCCCACTCATTGGATTTCTTTCCTATAGCAGTTTAAGAGTTTCCTTGTCATTTCTCCTGTCATCACTTTGGCAGTCCCACTAGTGGAAGCTTTAATTCGCATCTGCCACAAACATTTCAGATTTTCTTCAATGCCCAGTCTAAATGAGTGGCCTTGCTGTTACCAATAGCAGAGATAACAGCAATACAGATTTAATCAGCCTTCATCAAAATATATGTCTTGGAAAAAACTATTGATTTCACAATCGCAACTGTCTTCCTATCCTAAATAAGGGTCTATTGTGAAGTATCTAAACCTCATCATCAAGATTGCAGATTATATTTAAATTTGTTATATTCACTGCTAACATTAAGAATCTCCATCATCAGATGACGACAGAGAACATCAGGCAGAACTGAGATAGCAGCTTGCCAAAGTCAGAGTGGGATTTTCCACAAGTGACATGTGGGACTGTATGAAGAACTGACTGCTCTGGCACACAGATGATGCAGGAAGAGGATGCTGCTCCCTGCTCCTCTTCAATTACAAAAGTTCAAATCCAGAATTTGATTATGGCACTAACTTAGCAGATACCATATCCTTGAAGTTTGTGTACATAATAAGTCTTTACATAAAGGTCCCAACTTAAGCATATTTCCATACAAATTAAAACAGCCATAACTGCTACCTAAGTAAAGCTTCTAATATTTTAAGAGCACATTCAACATTCTAGCTATATTTCCCTTAGAAGAAAGGTTTTGTAACAGTTCCTCATAAGTTACTGTCAGCTATTATCTTTGGACAAATTATTAAAGAGGCTGGGAACTCTTTCCATCTTTTAAGTGACCTGGATAACTCTGCTTCCTCTGATGAAAAGCTAATCCAGGATACAGACAAAAATTCCTCAGTCCTTCCTTAACCTTTAGACTAAACGGAAGATACTAAACAAAACTGATTTAAGATACACAATTGCTGGTTTAGAGGTTTATTTTAGCAGTTGGGTAAGAGCTTTGAGTTATTAAGCTTTCTGCCTGTACTATTTTTCTTTATGTTCTGAATGGCAGATACAGTATCCGCTGTAAAGAAACCAAGATACAACACACAACAAACTCTACAAGTGTTATCAGGTGAGTCTTTCTGGGTTAATTCCCTGCACTGTCAAAATGTTTGTACCAGCAACTGCTATAGAAGTTCTGGAGAATCTTCCCCATCTACCATAGGAATCAACAAAAATGGAAAAGTCTTGAAGAAAATATCTCATAGAGTGGGAAGTGCCCATTCAACAGAATCAGCAGCTCTTCCTGATAGTCTGACTATCCTTAAGCCCCAGCAGTTTATGTGGCTACAGCTGCAGATATTACAGAAAACCAACATATTTGCAGCCTTGTTTCAAAACCAAACACCTGACTTGTAGTCATGCACAGCTGAAAGGCCTCTGACAAGAGGAATCCTGTAAACCAACCCCTCTATTAAATACTGTGCAGCAGCCACTGCTGGGAAAGAAGTGACTCTATAAATGGAACTAACATACTAAACCATGAGCTAGACTTTTGATTTTTTTTTCTTTTTTTTTTACAATAACTCCAAGGGGTTTTTTTTTACAACATTTATTCTTCCTAGTAAGCACACATTACTGTACAAAAAGCAAGCTGTATTGGCACTGGACACATTAATGGATATGCAAGTTGAAAGTTGAGTAACTAAATCATGCTAGTACAGGTTATCCCACAATTTTATTCAAGTCCCTTCACACAAACAATTAGCTGAGCTGCATATCTGCATAACAGTTCTCAGAATAAATTTTACTATCCTAGATAAAATTAAATGATTTCGCAGTGAAGAGCACAGTCCAACATGCAAATATTTTATCCATCTGATGAGAATTGTGTTTAGTTTTCTTATACCATGGCAGCTGTGTAAGTCAGTATAGTCAGCCAGAGCATTACAGAAAACAACATTGATAGTTCAGCTGGAATGACCAGCAGTTCCTCCACAGGGTACAATCATATTCCTACTGTAGCTAAGTAACAGGCACAAACATTTTCAGCATATAAAACTCCAAGTTTATCAGCTAGCCATTAATATTCATCTAGTTACTTTATCGTAAGAATAAAGTTACTTTAGCTTGAACATAACTACAGTTTCCACAAGATAATAGCATTTTTAAAAAGTCTTTTACCTCTGTTGGTTTGTAGCAATCTACAAGAGTTTCCTAAAAGCAAAATATGAAAGCGTCAGTATCCATACAGAGTAATAGTGAACATAAACAAGTCATGGTATGAAACCTGGCAAGGGAGGGAAGAAAGAAAAGGAGCAAGATCCTTTGAATCACTGAATGAAGATGTTACTGAAAACCCAGAGTTATACAAGTCACTTTTGCTCCCCAGGTGGATCAGAATGATTTGTACCAGGAGAGAAATAATGGCTTCTTTCTCCAGGCAGGAAGTTACAAAACCCCTCTCTCCAAGAAAACCTGAGAAGAGGAGGAGAATCTAAGAACATTTCTCCCAGCAACAGACATGTGAAAGGCAGCTTTCTGTGAGGTTATCAGAGTCTTTGCAATGCAGAAATAGAGATGTTAGTTATTTCTAGCAGGGCATTCCTAGCAGGGGGCTGCTGCAGCTAGTTTAGGCAGAAGCAGCAAAGTTATTTATGAATGCTGAGCAAACAGCCTGGAGCCGTGCCCCACATCTCTGTGGCTGACCAGGGAGCACTGGGAAAAGGGTGCTAACAGGCACTAAAAGCAGATGTGCTGAATCTAAGCACCACATTAGTCACCTCCCAGAAGCAAGCTGAGGGCAAGCCACAACTCTAGAACAGTTTTCCTTTTCTTAGTGCATCTGAAAAGATTATAAATGGAGACATTTCCTATTGGTTTTATACACTGATTTAGAGAGAGATATATATTAAGACAGTGATGTCTCTTTTCTTCTCCTCCTCATTCTTCCATTCATTAACTTCTACCTCGTGCAGCATTCAAAGAATTAGAGAGCTGGCTTGAACTGTGTAATTTCAGCAGACAGCTTTTGCATTTCCCTACTAATTCCTGTTCCTGGCCGTCTTACCCTTTCTTTGAATTTTTGATGGGTTCCAATTTCTATCTAGTATAGACAGAAATAATTACTAGTTGTCTAAGCACGAGGGAAGATTTCTGGTCTGTATACACATGCATACACATATCTGCTGCTGAAGTGAATCACAGAAACTATCTGGTCATCATAACTGACTCTCAGTCATACAGTTTTTCCATGTGGCTGTTCTTCATTTTTCAATGTTTTCTGTTCTTTATGTTATATACTTGTACAAATTAGAATGAGGCTAATTGGGCTTAGCATATTTCCCTCTGTTACTGGATTCTTCGAATTTTTATTTACTATTGTTATCACCTACCTTCATGAAATCTTTTATCTAAAAGGATTTTGATTACCTTTGAACAGTCTGGTAGACTATGCTGAACTAGACCTACGAACCCCTCCATTCTAATTCTATGTTTACAGTGGATTCAGTCAAACACAAGATATCGATCCAGATGCATTACTTCAGCCACCTTCTGATTTAAAATTATAAAATAATATTACCTGTAATTTGAGAGCTCTCTCCTCTTCATTGGCTGCATCAAGAAGGTCATCAATGTCAATTTCTACATCCGGCATTTCTTCTTCCTGAAATGCAAAAATACCCACTTACTCCATAGAGCTATCTTTTAACTAACCCCAAAAGCAGCCTAGTGATAGCACACAAACCCATCTTCCTGGAGCCAGACAAGGAAATCAATAGGGGATGGTGGCTCGATTCCTTGCTGCCAGGCCAGCAGAAGGCCAAGCCCCAGCCTCACAGGAGGTGACAGCTCTTAAGCAATCCTTTGCTCACAGCCAGGATGTGTTACTAAGTCATGGCCAGCAGCACAAGTCATGCTATTCTCACAGTACTGGGCAAGAGGATGAAGAAGAAGAAGGAAAAGGAAGTAGATAAAAACTGCAGCAAGCTGCAAAATTGTTTTGAAAGCATTTTTGATTGGACTGTTTATGTTGATAACACTCTGGAAGATCTCCCTTCCTTAAAGTTGGCTTACAATACAAGCTCCATCAGAAGAACTCAGATTTTCAGTACCTGCAGTGAAGCACAAAGTCTAAGGCATAGAATATCTAAGAGAATTTTTCTTAAACCTCCTCCACCCACACACTTCTCCCTTTGCATCAGCAACACATCAGATGCCTTGTTCCCCGAGTCAGAGCAGCAGTCCACACATTTTGAGGGACCCCTGAGCTCTAGAATCCCAATGAGAATTCACCATCCACAGATACCACCATTTATTGCATTTTCAATCATGCAAAAAAATATTCTGCTGGCCATTTTATACATTTTCTCATCAAAATTGTTAGGCAGCTCCCTGCTGCACATACAAAACTCAGGTCTCAGCCTCTCTCCCACACCAAGTCCAGCCGTGACAGTGCCTCAGAGCCATGGCACACAGCTTCTCTGTTTCCCCTCCTCCATCTAAGCCAACACATGGGCACTGCAAGATCATCCTCCCCTACAAGTACACTGCCATCAATTGACTCAGGGACACGGCATCACTTCGGCACCTACCTAATGAAAACAGGGACCTGAAAGCCTCCAAAGGGGAGGGTGGATTTAAGAGTCAGGATGAAGCAACAAGAGTACAGCAGCAGCAGCTGCCTTCTTGTCCTCCACCAACACTTTTCAAGGTCCTTTAAAAAAACATTTTGACAAAAACGTGGTGGTTCTAGCAACTTGCAAAGGTTTCAACGATTGTGAAATAATTCAACAACTGTGAAATAATTTAACAGCTCCAATAGCAACTGCCTCAGGTAACACCAAAATTATTCTTCTACTGGGTAAAAGACGGTCAAACATCAGCAACTAAGATAAGTTAGTTCAAGTTAATCTAACAGAAGTTAGGAACCAAAGTGGCAAACACCTAGCTGTATCAAACTCCAGCTAAAATGCCAACTGTTCAACATCTTTTTGAGTGTGCGGAGAAAAGTTGGATGATTAAGTTCCCCATTCCCCATCTCGGAAGGAAAGTGTGCAGGGACATGATAGTGCAGTCACATAGGCAGTTAGACCCAAAGAACAAAAATACACAAAGCACACCCTTTGCCCAATTCGGAAAGGAAGCAAGGACATTTGCTGAACTGAAGTAAAGATACCAATTATTGTAATGCAATCTGGCAATACAGGAGTTTATAACCTAATGCAATTTAGCAATTTAAACAAGAGGAAGAGAAGTCTTCCACAGGCTATATACTCAGTAAAAGCCATCAGAATTGGAAAGGATAAAGAACATAACAGTGGTACAATTACTTAGTAGCTTACTATCCCAACTCTATGTTAACTCACATATCACACCAAGAACCAGAAATTCCCCACATAGGTAGTAAACCTCCTGAACATTCTATCTAAGCAGCTCAGCCTAAATACTGTTAAGACAGGGTGCCTGAAGTTATTAGTTACTGCTAATACTGTAAACATATCAAAAGACACATCCGTTGAACTGTGTAAATTGTGCATCTGTCTGCATTCAGAAGTGCTGTTCAGCACATTGAATATTTTGTCAGATACACATTTTGAACTCTCACCTCTTGGAGCAGCATTCTAGCAAACTGAAACAATGCTGAAAAGCAGCAGTAACGGGAAATTACCTAGAAGGTATACAATGCTTTTTTGTGATTACACTTCATTGAAGTTGAGTGCTCCTGAAAGGTTAGTTTTACTCTGAACGATACCAGTTGAGTGGGAGAAATCCTTGCTTCTATCCCTCTTCCCTCTTATCTTCTTCAAATCAACTTTCTCCTAAAACTTCAAGGCTCACAGTGCCATCAGTTCAGAGGGCAACTGCACCAGCAGTTCACTGAAACTTTGGTATAAGTGATAACACAGCTGCTGTACATCACAGAAAGTGATAACAAAAAATAAATTAGAAATATTTCTGAAACAAGGAACTATAATTGTATCTGACACAATGGCTTTCAACTAAGTTACATTTTCTGTAAAAGATCATGTGTATCTTCTTCACTTCACAGCAGATTTGAACTCTGATACACAACATAAATGGAGGGGGAAGCCCAAAAAGGTAACTCTTGCTCTTATTTTTGGCTGAATGAACAACCAATCAAAACATTTTTTTCTCCATCTGAACTACTGTGCCTGCATGATCTCAAGAGTTTTATGTTAGGCATGAAAAACATGCCCTTAGGTCAGGAGCCTGACCACTCCACAACAGCTGTAACGACAGAGGGAGGAGAGACAAAGTCATGCCTTCTGTTTGACGGATTTTATTGGTGAGATTAGTCTGGTTGCTCCAATTACAGTTAAGCAGCTAGATACAGACTGGGCTGGGCCAAGCCCAAAAGGGTCTGTGCATAGCCAAAGGATGGTATTTTGAGGGTCTTGTTACTGCCATGAGGCTGTGCAAAAAAACCAAAGCACTGCCACCAGTTCTCTTCCAGTAAGAGGGAGACAAAGTGATGCAAATAGCAGATGATGGTGGGGGGCAGGAAACCACTAGCAGCATGCTGACAGGGAGCAGTCCCGAGAGAAGCTAAAATAGAAGGGGTGTGAGGGTTCTGGGTGCAAACATCTATCAAGTGAAACTCTTGGGGGAGGGGAGGATGGACATTCCTGTTAAGCACCCTCTGCAGTCTGCATTAACAAGACACTGGGAAAGAAAGGAGAAGTTAAATCCAGCAAGAAAAGTTAAAGCCATCATTTTTATAGTGAGTTTGGAAATAGCAGGCAAGGATTGGAAAAGAAAAATGAAAGAAAAGGAAGGAAAGATGACCATACAATTCCAATGTATGAAAGCTGCAGATTGTATGAATTGGGGATTTCTCTTGGGAGTCCTGGAAGATGGCCAGTAAGTGATCAAAACCAAACTAGAAAAAAGGACCAGTTTTTCTGGAAATACCCATTTAATATATGAAAATATTTATTTATTTTAGAACAGGCATCTGCTGGGCATCTAATACAGGCAGCTCTAAACAAGTTCATCTGCAGACATAGATGGCACTGCAAGACAGTGGTGCAAGTCTCAGGATGATAAATAAAAAATCCATAAATTACCAGGAGTAGAAGTCATTGGTTGCATATGTAACCTGGTGGGATTATGAATGGATTGCACTTGGTCCAGGTAAATGAATATGACCAAATAGTAATTTGTATGAAACACAAAAGGAAAACTTATGTGTTTCTTGTTTCAAAGCATTCAGTTGTTTCGGGGGACTTATGCATGAGGGCAAAAGTGGATAAAAGTGAAAATAAAAAAAGAGAATAGTTTAAGTGATCAGAAATTATTAATCCAGAATCAAAGAAAGCTCTTTTTTACTTAAAGCCAATTCTAGCGCAGAGTCAAAATACACAGCTAAAATAAGGCCATTTGCAAGACAAAAAGTCTGCTCCATCTATTGATTGGTATGAGGAAGAGAAGATTAGAAAAGGATGCTGAAGACAGCAAGAAGGTACTCAAAAGTGCCAGTGTTCATGAAACTTGCAGTAAGAACAAGAATCCTCAGTGGTAAAACCCAATTACTAAATAACAGCATGTGTTCTCCAATCCTAAAATATTAAGAGCAGTAATGCCACAGCAGACATGATGATCTAATGTTAGACACAAAAAAAATATGTCTCATTTCTTTTGGTCCAGGTGGTTCATGCAACAGCGAATATTAGTTTGTACAGCTGATAATCAGTGAACACATTTAGGATGCTGCTCCCAGTACGATACAACCTTTAGTATGCAGTTACGTATTATTTGCTCCCCCATTAGGCACTTATCTCATTAGCAATCAGTCACTGAATGTGAAATCTCAAAGGCAACACAGAGAACGAGGCCCCACACTCCTGAGCACGTGCCATCCAGTCTTGGCTCCAGCTAAGACGTAAAAAAACCCGTGTTGTACCCAATCTGTTCTAACCAGAGCAGCAGCCTCTTTCACCAACAGCAAGTCTATCTTCCTCTATCACTCCTGTTTATTGAATAAAAGTGCAGAGACATTCAACGCAACATTACCAGATTTGTCCACTCATTTTGAGTCAATGATCCGACTGATTATGAATAATCATAATTTATCTGTGGCAGTGTGGCTATTTAACAGAAACCTTCTCCTGTGCTGAGCCTGTCTTCAACATCACATGGATCCAGTTAAATACATGACAAAGGAGGGACACTAAGTGCGCACCCATCAATAGAACGGCTTATGCAACCTGCCCAGTATCTCACTGGTGCACCAAACGCATCTACAGCTACGTAACATGGTATGAAGGGCTGGATAAAAGTCAAGGACACAGCGTTTTATCTATATGGTCCAGATCTGACGTACCCTCACCCCGGAGCTAGCAGTCCATAGCCTTGTGCACGCACCACTAGAGGGAGGTAACACTTTGCAAACACAACGAGGGCCCCTGAAATAGCCGGTAAAGCATGGAAAGGTCTTCCGAGCCCTGTGTACAGTTCTCAGTCTGGAGAACAACAGTCTAACTTTTATTCTCAAGTACACACTGCCTTCTGCTCCTGTTCTTAAAAATGTTCTCCGCTTTTACTTTAACATCTTATTTCCTGCAAAATCCTACCACCTCTGCTCCTATCTTTTTGGGTATTTGCTTCTACATGCATCCTTTGTACCCTCTCTCTGCAACTGAGGGCCAGAGAAAGGACTGCTGGAAGCAGAAAAAGGAGCAACTCAGCTCCCAGGCACTGTGATGAGGGCTCCCTGCCAAGACGAAACTGCAAGAGCCCAGCCCCTTCTAGTTCTCCACAGAGCAAGCTTGTTCACATATGACAATCTTTGAGCTTATTGCCAAACTTTAACAAGTTCAGGCACATGACAAGCACAAGTGAAAGAGGAGGGGAGTTGCTTGATTAAACTGAGAACACTTTCATAAACTGGCCACAGGCATCTCCGACGCACAGCAAATCTGGTCCCTCCTAAATTTCCACGATCAGACATACCAGAGTTTCAACTCGGGTGTTGAAAGTCCTCAAGCAATGTGGAAAACCACTTTTTTTTTTTTTCTTCCTGATTTCACTCTCAACATCAGAAATAACTTAAGTCTTACCTAGAAATCTTTCCAAGATATTCCAGCTGAGGCAGGCACATACTGATAACCTCCTCAGCTCAGATTATTTCAATTTGGACAAGTTCAACATTTTAAGTGTGCTTGCCAGTTGTTAATCTGGAGCATGCCAACAACAGTGCTTACGGAGCTCTGCATGGAGGACTACAAACCTTGCTGTGAAGCAGAGGGGGAGCTTACCTAGGAATTTGCAAAGTCTAGCAATACAGAGGATGAAACAAAGCTGCAGAAAAGGTGAGAAAGATGGACAGACACTTAAACATACAGTGATGGTGTTTACACAGGCAGGCACAGCTGGACCGCAGCTTGCTCAGCCAGTGCGCACAAACTGCATGGTCCAGAAAACATAGCTGCATTAGGGCAGCTTTCAGACCAAGAGAACAAACCCTGTTGGCAGAACATTTATATTCAAGTGCCATAGTTTATTAACACAGCAATTAGATGTTCCAGACCAAAGCTTACCCACATCCACCTGGCTTAGAGAAGAAAGAAACAGCTAAAAAGCCTGTCTGAATCTGCCAATTCACCCTATGTTGGTTAGTAGATAAGTGGGCAAATAGCCCCAAGCTTATACTAGGAAGTAAACATCATATTACAAGGAAACCTCAACTAGGAAATCTGTGAGAGATTCATGTCTGAACTCAGGGAACAGGGAGCGCTCTCAAGCTCCAAGATCTGAAGTATAACCTAACACCATCCCAGATCCAGGCCAACATGCAAGTTAGGTGTGTTGCTCCCAGCCAGAGACACACTGGAAGAAAAAGAATAGGATTATATGTCAAAAGGATATCACCATACTCCTTGGACAGTTGAAGAAGCATGCCTATTCCACAGCCTAGTCAGCCTTCCCTGAAACAGCACTGTTAAGAACTCTTGGCCTCCTCCATAGTCATCACCATCTCCATTATCTTTTCCTGCCATGTGGGTAGCAGATCAGTTTGAGCAGTATGTTTCTCACAGAAAAAAGAGGGACACAAAATTTTGATTTAATCAGTCTACATAATGACAAATTTAGAGATTAAGAGTCAAACAACAGGGACATGCTCCCCCTGTGAGCTATGTTACCTGCCAACATGACTAGTCCATCAGTACTTTCACAAGTTGCCTAGAAAGAGTAAGTCACAAGGGTCACAGATTTGTGGGGTTTGATTTGGGGTGGTGGGAAGGAGGAAGGAATTCAGAACAGAAGGACGTCAAGCAGGACAATCCCTATATAAGGGTATCACCCTAGGCAAACTGGAACACTAATCCTGCATGTTAATGTTACTTAACAATAGTCAAAAACAGCTCAAACTTCCTTACTTAGAAATGATTACAAATAAAAAACATGGTGTAAAACATTTGAAAATTTCTGGAATCCCTTAAGTATAAAGGCATCTTAATGTCCATGTACGTGCCAGCAGTTAGGTACAGCTGCAGCTTCAGACTTCAGCTGGAAGTGGAAGTGAAAAATATACTAACAGGGCAACGGATATACAGTACACACAAAACACTTGAATTCTAGTTGTGAACCTCATTAAAGCAATTAACAACTGATATTTTTAATAATCAGGGGAGGATCACCCACTCAAGCCAACTTCTTCCATCTCGTTACCCAAGCTGGCTCTTTCTCTTGCCTCAGTCACTGTAAATCATTGTTGCTTGTCTCAAGCTGGCACTGTCATAGATCAGCCTCTCCTCCTGGCTCTCAAGTGACAGTAGAGTAGATGAAACAGACAGATGCTATTCCAATTACAAGTTCCATTCAAAGAGTCAGCCCCTCTAAAGCAGCAAATGAACCCCAAAGTTTTTATTGTAAAATAGCACAAGTACACAAAACCAGCAACAGCACAACCCCGGCACTCAGGTGATACAAACAGACACAACTCTCTTGTGCCCTTACTCCAGGTGGGGTACCTCTATCAGCAAGGAGGGATTAGGGTTCGGGGCAGAGGTGAGAACATCAATCCCCCAATGCAGTTCTTGTGAAAGCTCTCTTTATGGGCAAGCCTTTGTGAAAAAGGATAGGGAAAGGACATCCATATCCAGAGCACAGGTCTCCCCACCCAGCTTCCCTGAATATCTTCACCCTCCCCCAGAACACAAGCCTGCCTGCACTGACATTCAAATCAGAGGCAGCTGCTGTCTATGCAGATGCCACTGCAGTTTTGCCTTTCCTTCAATTAGAAGGTTAGAGGGCAGAAGGACGATGGCAACGCATCATGATTTCCTCTGGACAAATTCCTTACAGCTACAGGACTACATTTAAGTCAGCTGCTAGGTCCTGCATCACAACATGGTCAGCATAACATCTCACCCTGTATAAGGAGTGAGGGAAAAATAAGACAGCCAACTGTGTCAAAAAGTCAGCTGAACGAGGGGAAAGGGGAAGTTAAGCTAAAGCACAGTGAGACAGGTACAAGCACTGCCAAAACCCTTACTGAAGTGAAGCTACTCAGGGAAAGGGAGGCAGGGCCAGTTTCAGAGAATAACTCAATATACAGAGGCTATGAAATGATGGGTTTTCCAAATCAGAGCAATGGAAAATCTGGACCACTCCCCTGCTACTGTGTTCCACTGCATCACAGAGAGATGCTACCCATCACACCTAAACTGCCTCAGTGCCACACAATTATGCCAAAACAAAGCTTCAAATAAAACACGGTACCACTTCACAAACAACAAAAGAACAAGTAGTTGAAAAAACATTATTGTATCAGCTTGAAGCCTTATAATATCAGCAACTTGCAACAGAAGAAGATTCATAATTTCTGCAAGCTGTTTCAATGAAGATTTGGGCCTATCTACTCCAGGAGTGGTGGCAATGGGATTTTCAAATGGAGATCAGGGCTGTCTTAATCAGTAAGGGCAAACTAGCCATTAAAATTCACTTTACATTTCTGCATCAATGTGACCACTACTGTCAGAGTGGCCTTTGTGTTTATATAGACCACATGAAAATGTTGACATGGTGACCTCAGTCAAATACTCTAGAAGTGCCTCTGCAGAAGAAGAAACCTTGGTTCCTCTTTTTCCACAGCTCTCCATCCTGCTTGCTAGCAAGGCCACAAAGCTGCTATTGAAAGAATAATGTGTTAGGAGAAAAACTAAGTTTTATTGCATTTTGAACTCTGCCAACTCAGTTGAGGGCGGGCTTGCCTAGCAGACACACTGCCTACTGTTGGTCACACATCCATCAAGTTTTCTTGTTGGAAGGAAGGCTTTCTGTGCTCATTGAGAAGACTATGCCTCTTTATTTAGATGCCTGGGCTGGCTGCCACACTTCACTGGCTGCATTCTCCCATCAGCAGCAGGGTAGTAACTCACACAGAGTTGGATGCAGCCTGCAACTCCATGAACAGCACTGGAGGCTTGTGCAGGTGCCTTGGCCAAGAAAGATAAATAACATGATCCTTCTACTTTTCTTTTCCCCACTTCTGTTCATGATTTTTTCCCTCTCAGGGTTTTATTTATTTATTTATTCATTATTATATGGAAGCTAAAGAAATAAGTTGCAAAGAATCAACAAGAGTAATTTTTCCTCTAATTAGCTGATAAATGGAATTTTGTAAAGGTAATACAAATGCATACACACACACACACTACTTAGGGCGTTTTTTTAATCGAATCAGTTTCTTGGTATCCTGTGCTTTAACAAGTTTTCAAAAGAACCTATTATGTAGGTGGGTGTAAATACTTATCCTAGGCCCTGGACTTGCTATTTTTAGTTTGGTATTTATCTGTTGCTTCAATGGGTGACTGAAATACTAGTCAGGGGTCACACACTTGCAGTGCCGACTCTGGTCTGCCCATACACAGTAGTTCTTGTACGAGCAGCTGTTTAGGAAGCACTTGCTCAGAGCCCCTGCCATAAAGCATCCAACAGTGAGCAACCAAAACTGGCTCTGACTTGGAACAGAACAGCTTCTAGGGATCCCTAGCTGGCCAAAAAACACAGTTTGGCAAGCCTTGCTTGGTTCATGGCCCCATCATTCATTTAAATACTTCCATCAGTTTATTTGGGAAATGGAAGCTGAGAGCCAGATACAACTTATTTACTCTTCTTTTACCATGTATTTGACAACTTCAGCAAAAATTGTGACACCCCTTAAAAATCAGATGGTTTTGATTGTGACACTGATGCAACTGCCCAGTACAACAGAAGCATGGCCACTTCCCTTTAACATGCAGAATACCTCTTTGTGCTTTCCTCTCCTGCCTGGGAAATTCTTGCCTAGTCTCCAAGGAAGAGTCATCATGATGCCAATGCAGGTGCTTCTATTAAGTTAGAAAAATCCAGCTTTGCCCAACATTTCTCTGCACACAAAATAGGCCAAGCCAGCAAGAAAGCTCAATTTCATTAATAAATGTCTCATCTGAAAATTCTGTATCACTGGAAGATAGAGAAAACAAGTAACTGCTGGCAGATGAAGCTGAACATGTTAAGTTCAGACTACATTCTCTGTCACTGTAATGTTGTATTAACTCCTTTCAAAATAGGGATTTTCAATGGAATCATTCAGATCTTTTTCTTGCATTGAAGTGTTATCTTCCCAGCTGGTTTGTTAACTGGGATTTCCATCATGCAGCATCACCCTTCCTTCACACATTTCACTACCTGACATCTGTGCTCATGGGTTCTGTGTCATGTCAATTTTATCTCGTTTTAGTCAATATCTAATTGCCAGCAAGCTTTGAACCACTTGCCTTTTTTCCAAAATCCTTTTATTATATCCAAATGTAGCATGTTTGAAAGGAATTTAAGTTTTAGTTACCATTTTAGGATACCTCCATTTAAAAGTTCCCAGGAGTCTGTCAAAATGCCTTGCCATTTATTTGGTTTCAAGCATACACATTCACACTTTCCTGAGAGTCTCTGAAAAATGGGTTGTAAGGAGACACTCCATTTGCACATCAAGAGCACATCCTGGCCATCAGAGCACAAATGCAAAGAATTCATTGCAAAGAAGTCCAAAGCCCAAGTAAAACAAAAGCTTCCAGCAAACCCTTTTGACTCCGAACTCCTCCCACATTCTTGCACCCATTTCACTGTGAAGCCCCCTATGGGCACACTTACCTACCCCAAGAGAAGCTAACCTTCGCTCACTGCCAAAAAATTGCACTCTGAAAACCTTATAAATTGTGTTGCCATCTTGAAAATGCAGACTGAGCAAGTGTCCCTCGGCAGAGCCTGCAGATGATCTGCAGCAACTGTTTTAAGAGAAGATACCACCCTAACTGCCTTCCAAGAAAACCCATAGCTCCAGGAATTCCTGTTTCAGCTCCCTTGACCCCTAAACAGTACACTTTTTCAACTGAACTCTCACTTTGCTGTGGTCAGCCTAAGATTTGTTCTCTTCTCCTGCTTCAACTTCACTTCAAGAATTATCTTTCTTAAGCAGACGTCAAATATATGTGAAAATATTTGCCTCCATTTTTCAGAGAGACAAACATGAAAAGTCAGGACTTGTCAGCAATCCATAATCATACACATTGTTGGAAATTGTCACAGGCTGAAGAAAAAAGTGTGTTTTTCTTCGCAGTGGCATCCAAAAAGAAATAAGTTATAGTGATATGCATATATTTTAAATTTATTTTTTAAGAAATAAAAGCTTTGTAGTTCCATAACCATAGCCTGAGAAGTAACTTAAGGCATACAGAAGGAGAAAAGTACAATGTAAGGCAAGATATTTGTTGTTTTGGCTTGTATAAAAGTAGAAAACCAAAGTAATTCCTGAAGTTTCTAATTTACTCACAGCTTTACTTTTTAAATGCTAAAGAGCCTCTCATCTTCCACAACATACTCTCTTGTCAGCAGCAAACATATGACAGACCTTTTCACACTGGATAACGAAAAATTGTGGTGAGATACACCATCATGACAGTATTAGCAAGTCCAAAACAGAATGAGGCCAAAGCACTGAGGTGTCCCTCTGCTCCTCAGATACACAAATAGGCAGTATTTTCCAGCACAATCATAAAAATTCCAGATGCTCATGCAACAGCTGCTAGTCCTCACAAATCCCTGTAGCAGAAAGATGATGCAGGCAAACAAAGCAAGTCCAGGACTGATGAGGGCCCTTAAAATAGATGAACTTGCAGACTGGCAATAGCAAAAACAGAGAAATTGCAATTGGACTGAACTGAAGAGAGAGAACTCCACCAGGCTGCTGAAGGATGAGCACTTATTCCCCTCACCCCTTCTTAGCAGGACCACTCCCGTGTATGTGCTAAAGAAAACAACTGCTTATACTGTTTCCTGTGACTCAACTACAGCCCCAGGAAAAGACTACTTTTTTAAAGCTGTATCAAGCCTAGCCCTTCATTTCCAGGGTTGGAGCCCTGGAAGAGGGGCTATAACCCTCTCATTATCAAGTTAACAAAAGAGTGGAAGATTACTCTTAAGTATCTTAACACATAGGGGGGAAAAGAAAAAAAAAAAAAAAGAAAAATATGTGAGGAGGAGAAAAAGATTTTAAGACGAAGGTAATTTTCTCAAGTATCCCTTAAATGCCAGAAGGCGCCACCTTCTATTATCAGGAATACCAAAGATTCCCAGAAAGGAGAGATCTCACATACATACTCAAGATCTCATTTCTTAAATAGTTTCCCTGTTCTGTAGGGCAATGCACACACCAAGACTTCCTGGGATCCTCTGCAACTCCTGGAAGTCCCGAACACAATCAGAGCAATGCTTCTGGCTAGCACTGAGTTTCCAGAGGCCAAAACACGGGTGTGATATCAGAGGCTTTGTCTGCAGCCAACTAGACACAGCTTTTTAGACAGAACCCAAATGAGAACAGCAGTCTTTCAGTTTTCTCCTGAAGTTCTTTCCATACTATGCAAAGCTTTTCCAGCAGCTTTGGTATATTAAAAATAGAGCCGAACAGTAGGTTCATTGAGACTAATGTTACACTGAATTGCAATACTATTTCATGTTACACCATCCAAGAGCATACTATATACACAGTGCACACATACATATACACTAACCCTTCAGGATGTTAACAGACCACAAATATACACCTACATCCACATATGCATGAACAGTTACCTGTTGTTACAGAAAATTACAAGAAGAAAGAGAATGTACACAAATTTCTGCAGTGAAAGTGTAGCTAGCAATGCCTTGAAGAAGCATGGCTTGCCACAGCAGAGCAGAACATATTAACAACCCATCTGTTCATTATAACAAGCTCAACAGGATTCAGCTTCTAGATGCAGAGATGCTACCTACAGCATGTCCCTTGATCAAGCAGACAGTTGTTGGATATTGCCAAAGTCTTGCCACATCCCTTTCAGAGAGCATGTTACACATCTCTGCCACCAGCACAGTCTGGTTTTAAAATCTGCTTTCCCAGGGGGCTGTGCCTTTGAGCGGAATTAGTCACACTAGCAAGCAGAGCACAGTCAGGTTCTTCCAGCTAGATACACGCAGACAGAACCAGTGCTATTTGCTTAGAGCTCTCAACTTCTCCTCTCACCTTGGAGAAAGACGCATTGTATTTCCAGGAACACAAACACCGAAGAACATGAAATCTGTTCTCAGAGGAGTTATTGGCTCTCAAAAAAGAGACAAGAACGCTACTTCTCTCTAGCCTTATGGAAGCAAGATGACTAGTCTTTCGGTCTCTCCCCCCACCCCCCATTGCTATGTTTC
The DNA here is from genome assembly GCA_013400235.1 of Oriolus oriolus. NCBI lineage: Eukaryota > Metazoa > Chordata > Aves > Passeriformes > Corvidae > Oriolus > Oriolus oriolus. Next base: position 887,762 of record VXBT01001432.1, on the reverse strand, counting down.
TCCCTTCAAACAGAAAAATTATGAAACAGCTGTTGATTTGCCAGCTTTGTGAGAGGCAAAGAACAGCAGTCAGAAGTAGCAGCAGGGGGAACATGACTGTAATATACTCCGGATCCCATCTGTTGAGAGTGGGTTAACAGAAGACAGAGGGCAAGGAGACAAACAGGGACACCAGCATACAGTCAAACAGCTCCTTCCTCACCACCAATCTTATGGTCTTCAGCTCAATACCCAGCAACTGCAGCAAGAGAAAGGAGAAAACTCTTCAACTTACATGTACAACATCAATCAAATTAGTATCTTGATAGTGTTCATAAGCAAGTTGTTTAATTAATACACTGTGCAGCCAGTATTTTGGCTTAGTTGTTACTCTGCCATGTGGCAAACTAGACAAAGCAGATGGTCAATAAGCTCTGTTAAACTGTCAGGGCCAGCTATTATGAAGAGACACAAAACAGCTCTCTAGTTCCAAAATTTTTAAGCTAAATCTCAGCAACCTCAGCTCAGTTTCTCCTCCTAGAAAAGCTGGCATCAAAAGAGTCAAGGTTAAACTAATAACTTTCCCAAGGCTCCAATCCTGAAATTCAGAGCATGCCAGGCACCATGCTAAGAGATGCTCAAATTCATTAAAAGCTGCAAAAATGTGAAAACAGCCAGTATCACCTACACCAAGAAACCACTAACTTCTGGCTTGCATCTTAAAAAAATAAAAAATTTAAAAATGTGTAGCAAGTAAGTCAGGAGAGCTGGGACTGAAATTGAATATTAACTCCTCAGCCTTCGAATTCCAAACAGGAAAACCAACACAGCATAAGTCTTATTAAAAGACTTATTAAAAGGAGTGCTTAACAAGTCAAATTTCAAAATACGTTCTTCTCTTCACTAAAAATGTTGTTGTCATACAAACTCTGAAACAATCTCAGGCACTTTATCTCACATGTACCTCCAGCTAGTGCTTTGATTCTCACAACAAAGACAGACGCTCCAAACAAATAAGCAAGCAGAGTTGAAGTCTGGTTCAGCAAAGAGCCCAAACTTTGCCACATTAGAGGATGTGGTTACTGGTAGTATGTACAGGTACATCTTGTTTTGTTCTGCCAAAATCCACCTCTTCATACTACAGCAGCCTCCTTGCCTACTCATCATGTAGAGGCCTTGTTCTGAGGCATCTCCAGAGTGAAGTGTTTTAACATTTTTTAAAAATTCCATCATGCTTTGCTCACAGGGCCACAAGGAACCCAGGCTATGCCTAGATGTACTGCTCCTTGGTCAGACAATGGCTAAAAAATACACCTATCTTCTGCTTTAGCACTACGCCTAGCTACAGGAGCTAAAATTTGCTTAGGATTAAAAAGTTTTGAGCCCAAATCTCTGAAAATCCTCATGAGAAGAGGTTAAAGCTTAAACATGTCTTTCAGGACGCAGAACACATGAAAGAGCATCAGAAAAATACCGTAATTAGAAGTTAAAATGCAGTATTTTACTTAACAAACAAACAGGGAACTTTACTAGCAGTCTTGAGATGATGGCCAGTGAGCTGATTCCCCTGTTTCCGCAAGCTCACGAAAGGCAAGTTTTGAAGTGTCCTTCTAGAAAGCCACCTTTGTGTTCACAAACAAAACATTATTAGTTAAGTCTTCTGCCACCCAGAATCTTTTCAGGGTCCAAAATGGTGCTCATCTTTAATATGCTATTCTGAGGCCAGCCACCTCAGATGAGAGCTGGAGTCTACCAATGGCTTTTAGATGGATTGAACACCATCTTACTTGGGTGCATTGCAGTCACCATCATCAGACATTCTTCAGGCAGTACTAAATCTCATTTGTGTTTGCAACTAAGTGCCTATCACAGTAGGGCTCTAATAATGGTGACTTCGTCTTGCAAAAGGTCCTGTAACAACTGCCAAAGCCTTTTTAATAAGTTTGTTGGCATCATTCAAAAGCTGCTGGCAAGAGCAATTAAGGAATCAAGAGACAGACCAACTTTGTTTTTCTAAATTACCTCATGATTTGTGTAATGTGGGCTCAAATTTTCTAGATCTTGAACTCAGCCATACAATATATTTACAGCAAGGAGCCAGAACAGCTTGAGCAAGCCATCAGGTGAGACTGTAACATGTGTTTCGTCCTTCTGGACAACACTAGCTAGTTTCTAGCCCCTGGCACACTCTCAAGGAACCATTCAAAGAATTTACCTGGATTCACACTTCAGCTGCTCATTCCTGAGTCTCACTTTCCTTTAACTATCTTGCTTCTTGGAAACACTTGGAGGTTAGCCTTCTCCTTTCTTCACCTTCCCTGCTATCAAATACACACATTCATCACATGACTGTCGCACGTGGACACGAAAGGAACACACACAGACACTCGCTCTGAGAGAGAGAAGACCACCCGGAAACCGGAAAGCTTCCAGTCCGGGGGGTTTCGTTTATTATATAGACTTTTAGAAAACCTCACTGACTGGATAGTGAAATTACCACCCTTCAAATACATAGGTCTAAGGAGAGATCTGTCAAATGTCTCCACCTTAGGAGAAGGAATGAAAACATTTTGTAGTTAGACATAATATGGCTTATGTTTACAGAACAGAGTATGAGGGTTTAATCTACAAAATTAAAAACATGGAAGAATTGTAAAAAACAAGGCAACACATGACAACTAAAATTCATACACATGAAGGCACTTAACATGTAAACAGTCATATCTACCTCAGGAGCAGACATCTTCCAGAATGAGAACTTCATCTGATCAAAACCATTTATGTTGGGCAATATTTTAAAGCTAAGCTATGATTTTTTTTTTTTTAACCAAGGCCCAGGACTCACAAGTTGGGATTTCTCTCACCTGGCTTTCTATGTCTACCATAGAAATAGTATCATGCCCCATTCCTGGAAGTGTTATGCCCCATTCCTGGGAGTATTCAAGGCCAGGCTGGATGGCACTTTGAGCAACCTGGTCTAGTGGAAGGTGTCCCTGCAGCGGGGTTAGAACTGGATGATGTCTAAGGTCCCTTCCAACTCAAACTATTCAATAATTCTATGATTAAGCAACCATCCATCTACATCCATCTACAGTAAACAACAGGAGACTGTTAAGGGAGCAACAAGCACTACAGCACGGAGGTCTGTCTCCCAGCAGATGAATCTTACCAATGGTATCTCTCATGTAACTGCATGGAAGACCTACATCCTTCTGTTACAGGAGTAGCTTAAGTTCACTGCTGCTATTTTTCATCCTGAAGGCAACATACAGCATCATCCTAGACCAGGAAATCTGGAGACAGTGCCCTCCTTAAGACCTTGATAAAGTTTAACCAGTGTACCATGATAAAGGTTGGGTCAGGACATGGGACTCAGGACAGACTGTCTTAAAGGCTGTCTGATTGTGTTGCTCATAATGCTTGACCAAAAGACACTTATTACAAATCACAACTAATGTAATTTAATTTTTCCATCGGTTACACTGTATTTTAAGACTATTTTACTCTCGCATCAAAACTTCTAAAGCTGGGCACTATCAGCTGGTTACCTTGACCACCTGAAAAATCTTGATTTCAGTGACAAAAAAACCCCATAACCCTAACCTTTCTCAAGTCAAACATTTAACTTGGACAGATTTTAATTAATTAATTTACTCAATATAGTGCAGCAGTCTTTTCTGTAGAAAATTATTTTCTACTTCCAGATACCAAGGAAAGGAACTAATACAATCTGAGCATCCTTTCTGCTCCAGTTTTTAAACCGTTCAGCTTTTTATCACTAGTATAATCTTAGACAAAGAGCTAACTATTTTGCATTCTTTTCACATTACTCCACCTTTGAAATAAAAGATAGGCTTGGAAATGCAGGAGAAGAAAACTTCAAGCAGTTGAACATGGCAACTTAAAATAAAATGGTAGGTGTAAAGGACAACAGTGTTCTCACTGACACTGTACTTAGCATATAGTCTGAAATCCAGAGTTTCAAGTGGCAGTGAAGTACATATAAGAAACATAACATCATTACCCTTTAGGGCATAGCTGAGGAACTAATTCCAAGCCCCTTCTCATATGGCCCACACCTACAAAACACCTGCATATAAACCAAATACATGCAGCAGCCTATTTATGCTCTAGGGACAAAATGATAGCCATTAGCAATCACACGCTTTCTGCAAACATTGAGTCTGACCTTCCAGTCATGGTTACAGAACTGCTGCCATCAAAAGGAATCCAGAAGCACTCCCATGCATTTTTAAAGTATCAGTTGTGTGCTAGTCTATGTTTAACACAGAATAGCCAGTTCAAAGGAACTTTGAATTCAAAGTGTAATAATCTGTTAAACAAACAATAAAGTTATTTTTAACTGGCTACTTTTTTTACAAATACACAAAGTCTTAAGGTTTGAAACCCTTGTAGAGATCAGCTAGGACACAAACATGTTAATGAGGAAGACTCCTATAATCTTTGCTCCTCCAGATTCTCACAGGCTTTTCTATCTCCACCTACAGATTTTCTCAAACGGAAGATATTTCAGGAGCACCAGAAATGATAATCAAGTCTCCAGACATGAAATTGCATGAACACGCACGCAGAATCAGGTGGAAGGAAGGTAATAAGATCAAAGTCAGGCACTCCCTTTCCCTCTCTGGGAAAAAAAGATAAGAGAGGAAGCTCCATGCTGCTCCTGTCTCATGTTTCTGTTGTTTTCCACTTTAAAAGATTTCAGTTGTCAAAGTAGTTTACAGCACAAACTACATCCAATGCATCCTGAAACAGTTGACTTCCACAAGATTTCTTGTGGACGAAACAAGAGTTCACCTAGCTCCCAGCATACCATCCGGGATCACTGGGGTTTGGGGAAGTGAGGGAGTGTATCTTCAGGTGGATCATTTTGTTCTTTTCTTTGTTTGTGGTTTGCTTTTTTTTTTCACACTGTGGCACACAAAAGAGCAGTGAAATGGCACGTAGATCCAGGGGATGACTAGCAGCTTGACAATATTTCACATCTGTGTGTGACTTGTTGCTAGCAGGTAATTTTCTTTAATAAAACATCCGCTTTAAAGTGAATACTGTCTTCCATAAACAAAACAAAACAAACCCCAAACAAACAAACAACAAAAAAAGATAAGATAAATCTGCTATACGTAGTCTGTCAGTATCCAACAAAGGAGCTACTCAAAAGAAGGCTGTGTATCATATTTGTATTTGAATTCCTCATGTCTGTTCTTACACAGAGCAGAAACAAGGACATGGATTGGGAAGCACCAGTGCTAAGGAAGTGTGGGTTTCCTGTAATTCATGTCTTGATTCTCAGGTGCCCAAATAAAGCCTTTTCCTTTTCAAGAACATATAAGAAGCTATAACAACTTACCTGTGTGAATTCACTGCCATCTAATAAAGGATGAAGTTCTTCCCCCTCAGTGAAGATACTCAGAGGGTGTGTATGTTTTGTGAAAATAGGCAGCTTAATTCTACAGTTATCATCATGTTAGGTTATCATTATCTCTCTGGCCAATTTCAAGCTAGGGTGATAAGAGTTAGCATGGCAGAAGACACACACAGACAATTTTTTCTGCCAAACACTTTTAGCTTGTCATTTTAGCTTAATAATGGAAATAAATAAACTTAATGCCTTTAAAATGCAGCCAACCCTGATCCAGTTACAATCCAAACTCGTATTAGCCAGAGAAGCAGCTTTCAGGATTTGTATTTGAATGATGTTCAGCAAACTGTCCTGAGCTTGGAAATGTGTTTATGCCCATTAAAAAAAAAAAAGTGCTCTAGCTGTGCTTTTAAGTACCTTGTAGCACCAGCTCAGAAGACTTTCTGCAACGGAAGAGGACCTGTTTAAAACTTGTAGTGGTAAATCAGTGTTCAGGTAGCCCCAAACCCTCTTTTCCCTCCCCTCAAATCAAAAGCCTGAGCTGTAGAGGACTCCCATGCATAGTCACGGTTGCATGCAATCACTCTTTTTCCAACCTACATTACCAGATTCCTTCAAAATTCTTTTTAGGCATTCTAAAACATGCTAGCATACCACATTAGCCACAAGCTGCAAGGGATGCACATTTCTTTAATATTTTCTCTTATCAATGAACAAGGAAACAAAACAAATAAAGAGTAAGCATTATCAAAATGACAGGTGGATTCTGAAAATCACTTCAGGCTACAGCTAATAATAGAATACCCAGTTTCAAATTATAAGTTTGGATGAGTCGACTGACACCCTCAAATGCTAAACAAACACCAGTGCTTTTCCAAGAGCTGGTCAGGCTGAGTGAGCATGTGAAAACACAGGAGGAGAAAGAGAATTTTTCTCATGCAGTAATTGGCCTGAATCCAAGCTCCTGGATAGACTTTTTGCTCCAACTAGGCAGAGCTGGGCTGCACACATATGCAACCTCCACAGGCAAGCCTTGCTTCAGCAAACCAAATCAAAGCATTTGAAACCTAGCTCAGAAAAGGCACTGGCTGGCACAGGGTCCTACCAGTCAGCACAAAGTGGTATCATCAGCTCCTTCCCACTGACTTTCACTTTGTGCCAGTCTTCTTAATCATTCAAATGGCCGATGCCAGCAGAGCTTAAAGTTCACCTCACCACTTTCGAATGTCTCCACAATGAGCACATCAGAAATTCCTCCAGTACAGCAGACACACTGTCCCCCTCTGCATGCCCCTGTTTACTGAACTTCACTGTCAAAGCAACAGCTTAGGAAATGCCTGACTCCTCCAGTGGAGGGCTTAGAAAGCTTGGGCCATTTATGAGATCTCTATCTGCTGGTTCAAAGACAACATACAGGACTGGGGGAGTGAGAACTGTCTTCTGAAGATGAAGAATAAAAAGATTGAGATGTTTCTAAAGAAACTAAACTTGGACACTGTTTGAGGACCCCACTTTCTCATTACTGCCAAAAGCTGACAAATACCTACTTTTAATCCTTCTCAAATTCTTCCAAACCCAGATGGTTTGGGAGACAGAAGACAGAGCAACCCCCTCAAACGCATCTTCACAGCTTGTAGAAGATATGTGTAGAAGACACTGTACCCATATTCCTCCCACAGGCAGGTAGCTTAGATAAAGCACAAACAGTTCAGTTCTGCACACATGCTGCCAAGCACAGGAGTCAGGACACTAATAAATCCTACATTCATAATAAGCAGTACTACCTTCCATAACAAGAGTTCACAGGATAAAATCCACTGAATATGGAATGGGTGTAGCAGTCCTTGCCTGGTCATTTCAGCACAGCAAAATACAGGCACCCAGGTAGCATTTCGTGACCAGGAAAGAGCCTAACACAAGCTTTCTAGCTGGCCCATGGAACACAGAGTTAAAAGAAGGTAGCAGAACCCATTGCCACTCACTGAAATCAAACATATCCAATATCCCTTTGTTTAAAATCCCCATTACCTTCAGCTGCAAGTAGGAGATAGCTGTGCCAAGAGTACTTCTATATTTATTACACTTTAAAAATGCTGAAGATGCTTCATATAATGCCTTTGGCATCTACCACTGAATAAAGACAGGCCAAGTCATAAGACACTTTGTAAAACAAAAATATTCAAAACCAAAGTACACAAATTTACACCATCATTTTCCAAAGGGATTAAACAATTATGTAGTTAATTAGAAAAATTAGGACATCAGTTTCACCCTGTTTCTACACAGACCAGAACTCATTTCCTACTGTGGTTCCTGATGCAGATCTGGGTAACTACTTATGAAAATACACTAAGGAATGCAGGTTAATTTTTAAGTTCCTTCATGATGTTGTTCTTAACAAACAAACAAAGTACACACAAAGAAAAAACAACTACTTTTAATAACTGAAAATCCATGTCTACGCTCAAATAGGGAATATTCATGTGAAGCCCTGAAACACCTCAGACAGAGCCAAAGGGTAAATAATAGCTGGTTGAGCTTCCAATCTACAATATTCCAAATGTACAGGGAAACAAGCTGCAGTTAAAAATTACCAATCTCTTGGTAAGAGCAGCTTGGTGGCTTATGTTATCTATCCATTCTATCTGGCTTAGGTGAGAAGAGTTGTTTTTAGCACTGGACCGAAGTTTTACATCAAAGCATCTTCATGTTGCCCTAGAAGCCAAGGCAACAGTACCTGTCTCGTTTAACTTTTTTATTTATAGGAAACTACTCTGGCCTTCTTGTAACATTTTGTTTTATAGCAAGTCAGCTTTGGCCTTTACTCGTGCATTGCTCCAAACAAGCTCCCACTCACTCACATAAGTCAGTCCACCTTGCATTCAGTGCTCCACTCCCAGCCACCCTGGCCTATTTGGAGCTACAGGCAAAACCCTCACTGCTGCTTTCTTGTGGGCTGGTTCTCTTCTACCTTTTGATGATTTTAGCCCTTTGATTTCAGCCCTAAAGCAAATTCAGTTATTTGATGCTTTCCCACAATATCTTCTTCCCTTCCCCCTCAAAGCATGCCCCAAGAACAGACAAGTTCCCACAATTCCCTGGGAAATAAAAAGCAGCTCAGTTTAATGCAGAAAAAAACCCCATGGGAATAAGACACCTGCAGTCCTAGCAACAGGCATATGGGACTGAAGTGCCTTAGTACACAGCGATCCATTGCTGCTTATGAGTGCACTGGGTCCCGGAGCCCGGGTCAGTGCACGTGCTCTGCATCTGGCTGTGTTTTGTGCGCAAGACAGCCTTGCATGTAAAAGAAACATGCCAACTGAACACTGAATTCATCTGTACGCTACAAGACTGCTACCCTGCAGAAGTTTGCAATTCACAAGGAAGTTTGTTTCTGAAGAGAGTGAAGAACTCCACACTTAGGAAACGGGAATTACAAATAGCAAATGGAGGTGGTCCTACAATTAAACACAGCTTAAACAGATGAATCATTCCAACAACCTCACAGTAGGATCTTGCCATCAAGTATGTGTGTGACACTGGGCAAGTCATAAAGAGATTGTTTCCATCCTAACATGGAGGAAACACTTAGCTAGCCCTTAGTGCTGAAGCTTTGTTCATTAACCTTTGAGCACTTCAGACTATGCTTCAGAATTAAAGCAATGCAAATATTTTTCTGGGAAACAGGAAGAATAAAATTCTCCAAGAGTCAAATGAAAATTAATCTCAGTTTTAAAAATCTTGAGTTGTTTGTCCCCAATTGCACAGCCTCAATGGTACATTAACAGGCTTCTTCCTTTTTAATTGCATATAATTTTTCTTGAGATGTATTTAATCCTGGCAGTTAAATGGATCATTAGGATTGGAAATGTTCATCTCTTTGTATATGAATAGGATGAAGCAGGGTAAGTTTTTGTTTTCAAAGCTGCCATTAGCCTGCTGATAGTTTTCTTTAAGGCACCATTAACACAGCAGCAGTCAAGACCAGCTTACATCGATGCAAAGAAACTACTATCCAGTGAGTTTAATCCTTTTTCTCTTACCTACAAGAATCTTTGCAGAAATCTTTGCAGGTCAGGAAGTACTCTAAATGTTACAAAGATACAACCAGAAAAGTCATCAACTCCTGTACTTCCTTTAATCGTGTGTTACCTACCACTGCACTTGCATGACAGAGTGATGGGAGGAGATTGCATGGCCAGCTTCTGGAGGAATAGTGGATCAGATATAGTACTCATGCCCTTATCCTCTTTCCTCCTTTTAACACCTCCAGCCAGCCTCCAGTCCCCAACAGGACTGCAGGGCCTCCAAACAGCATTGATGGACTCTGGGCTTAGCCTGCCCCTCTTCTCCCTTCCTGCTCTGCCTTTTACAGGTATTTCAGCCTCAGCAATAAAGACTCTGTAGCAAGCAAAATCTTTCAGCATATCAAACTGTTGTGATGTGGGGAAATTAAAATAAGAAACATGGTTTCAGAAGTTGACATTTAAATGGGTTTCATGGCTGAACAAAGGCACTTCAAAAACAAGTCTTTACATAAAAACTAAATCAATGGTGCCACACACACCTTCTCATCAGGGTCCATATGGCCACTTTGGTTATGATAACAAACCTGGGTCTGCACCGACATCTTCAAACGCTCAGTCATGACACACATGTTAACATAACCCACAGGCCCACGTTACAGTCTGTGACCCAGACCTGCAGCTCTCCCTTCAAAGACAAATTTCCCCCATTTGCCCCCAACAGCATTAAGAAACACCCAGGCCCAGAGGTTTGTATAAGAATATATCCTAGAGCAGGCTCCGCTCACAGGCAAGCCAGAGCAAGAAGCCAGACGCAGTTGAGTGTCTGGGCCACAGGGCCATCCACATGGCCGCCCGTGTCAGCTCCTGGGGCCGTGAGCCCCTGCCCCAGCCACGTCCCAGCAGGGCCAGCTCCCCACAGCCCTGCCCAGCCACAGGGAGACGTACTCACACCCCACCCTGCCCATGGCTCAGCCACAGGGAGATGCCCGGGGCTGGGGCTGCCCGCTCCTGGCTGGGGGTGGGACAGGCCCTGGCTGCCATTCCCTGCCCCGGGCAGCTGCCATGGAACAGGTGTGGCACGAGCATGCTGCGTGACCTGCAGCGAGGCCCAGGGCTGCATGCTGCAGCGAGCCCCGCGCAGCGCTGCCAGACCACTCCATAAACCAACACTGAAGAGCAGATCTTCCAGCAAATAAGCAGATCTTCCACCAAACACCATTTTTGCAGTCATTTTTGGCAAAGGCATCCCCAGCTGAGCTCACACAAGGAGCACCTCCTGCCCAGCACCGGGGAGCCAGACACAGGGCTGCCACTGCTGTTGACTACTGGCCAGTCAGAAGTAGTGTCTCTCAGGGCTCATTACTGGGACCAGTCCTGTTTAATATCTTTACTGAGGATCTGGATGAGGGGATTGAGTGCACCTTCAGTCAGTTTTCAGATGACACTAAGTTGGGAAGGACTGCTGATCTGCTGGGGGATAAGAAGGCTCTGTGAAGGGATCTGGGCAGGCTGGATTATTCGAGTGAGGTTCAACAGGGCAAAGTACTGGGCCCTGCACTTGGGTCACAACAGTCCCATGCAGCGCTCCAGGCTTGTGGAAGAGTGGCTGGAAACCTGATCATGAAAAGAGGACCTGGGGGTGCTGGTCAACAGCAGCTGAACGTGAGCCAGCATGTGCCCAGGTGGCCAAGAAGGCCAATGGCATCCTGGCCCATTGCAGAAACAGCGTGGCCAGCAGGACAAGGGAAGTGACAATGCCCTTGTACTGAGCTCTGGAGAGGCCACACTTCAAATCCTGTGTTCAGTTTTGGACCTCTCACTACAAGACACTGAGGTGCTGGAGCACATCCAGAGAAGGGCAACAGAACTGGTGAAGGGTCTGGAGCACAAGTCGTACAAGGAGCAGCTGAGGGAATTGGGCTTGTTTAGCCTGGAGAAAAGGAGGCTCAGGGAGACCTTATTGCTCCCTATAAGTACCTGAAAGGAAGTGTTGGTCTCTCTTCCGAAGTAACAACTGACTGGGAAAGAGCAAACAGCCTCAAGTAATTCCAGGGGAGGTTTAGATTGGATATTAGGAAAAATTTCTTCATGAAAAGGATTGTCATTCATTGAAACAGGATGCCCAGGGAATTGGTTGAGTCACTACACCTGGAGGTATTTAAAAGACATGTAGATGTGGCACTTAGGGACATGGTTTAGTGGCAGACTTGGCAGTGCTAGGTTAATGTTAGGACTTAATGATCTTAAAAGTCTTTTCCAACCTAAACAATTCTATGATTCCACAACCATCCTCCTTTCTCAAGGGTGCCCAGGTTTTTCTTCCCTCACTGCCAAAGAACCTCACCAGCAATAGCACTGCTCTGCAGCCGCATTTTTATCAGAAGTCAGCTCCAGCATCACTGCTGCTCTACACAGAGCATTACAAGATTTAAGAGGGAAGCATTTGTATACCAGAAGAGAGGAGACAAGAAGTCACACTCCTTTTCTTCCCGCTTCCACTCCATGTCTCATCTCCTGCAGTATCTCCAACACAATGTCATTGTCAGTAATGCCAAACAAGAATATCTTTGCATATATTAATTCCTCTCCTTTAACACACAACCTCCACTTGCTATTACTCTTCCCCTTCTCCTTAGCCTACAGCAAGCAAAGACTCCTCATCTACAGCAGCAGAGCTAAAAGCTGACTGCTCTGTGCACAGCTACCCTGCAAGTCAGTCTTTGCTAATGCACAGATGGCTTCCCTGCATTTGCCTTGTCTATATATGTCAATGTATTTTGTCTTCTGGGACAAGAAATTCCCAGGCTAGGCTTTCATGCAACTTTTGTCATGTTGATTTGCTAGCTGACCATTTGAAAATCAAAACCAAAAACAAAACCCACATAAAAATGGATGACTCCTAAAAGTAACAATCATACGACATGAAAAACAAGCCAGTGTGGGAGGACAGAGTCAGACATACTCTAACTTCACTGCTTTTATGCTTAACACCGCAGTTGTGAAAATGAAAAGGGAAGAAATACGCTTTTTCAAGACATAGACAGCCAGTCTGTTGCAGTGCTTCCAAAGTACATCCCTAATTCTCCTGTTCAGCACTATGGAAATAATTGCATGTATAGTTCAGATTTTGTCTTTTTGTAAAAAAATTTTTTTAAAGTCAAAAGGATGAGAAAAGAGTGGTATTCTGTGATAAAAGCAGACGTCATAATGTGACAGGGTGAACAGGTCACTTCAACAGTAATGGTGGAAGACCGCAATTTTCTAACATTAACCATCTGTATCAGAGGTGGAGTACTAAAATTAAGTAAGTGTTTAGTTGAGCTTGGTGAGTGGAAAATCGCCTCTATTAAAAATTTGCCTCATAATGTGACTTTAAAAGGTACAGAGGGCAGAACATCAATTCAAACCTGTCTATTATTTCATTTTTGCTGTAGCCTGTACCTCAGACATTTAGACCTGTAGTTCACATTCCATAAGAAAGCTCTTATGGCCATGAACAACTTATCTTATTGTACACCTATTATCCCAGAAATGTCTGGAAAAGCCATCTACAAAGACCATTTCACCTACTGGCAATAGGCTTGGAGGGAGGGGGTGACTGTACAAGCGTACCTGAAGACACTTGCCCAGATCTGATATACAAGTTACAAAAAACAAATGACAAACGCTTTAGAAGCATTTCAGTACCTCATGTGTCTTCAGAGTTAAATGTACAGACATCCTCACTAATTGTAAAAATACCAGTTGCTGATAGCAATCATATTACTTCTCCCTCTAATCCACCTCCAGTGGACTCTCTAATACTGGCACTGCTTTAAACATTATTCAAACAAGTCTTCCTCAAATACAAAATTCCAGCTCCTACTTGTCCAAAGAGCAACATCTAGAGCAAGAGAAGCAAACTTACAGCAAACTACTGTCAATCTCATTTGCCCCTACAACCTCTGACTTCTGAAGTTCTCTCTTTCACTACCGTGAATATTTTTGTGAGTCTTTAGTAGAGAAAAACAGAGGGGACAAGTTCGATCAGGGACTTGAAGGCACAGGAAGAAAGCAAGCCAGAAGAAAAATTACTTATATTTATCAAACTGGCACAACCAAGCCAGCAGGATTTGGCCTAAGAGATGTGCACCCACACACCTGGATCTGAAGTACACATTAGTGAAAGAAATCACCTGGAAAAACATGGAGACAAGGCAGGCAGCCTACCATACTCTTTCTACATGCATACTGACTGCCACCTCTACCTTAGTTCTACCTCTCCAGGTCCACACAACTTTCCACTTTCTTCTCCAATCTCTTCCCACCTGGCCCTGATAACCCAGCAGTTCCCACTGGTTCAGAGGCAGTGGATATCCTTCTGCTGCCTATTGCAGAGACAGGCAGAAGTAAGCTCTAGAGGAGAGAGGTGCATTTGTTTTCCACTAGTCAAAGGCACAGTGTTTACGACAGCTAGGACAGCTATGACTTGCTAGGACAAGGGTTTCCAAAAGAGTTACCAACCACTCCAGCTTGTCAAGCACTTACATTTCAGAGCAGTTCTCAAGGCAGGAGATGTGTCCTTGTGGCAATGCATCCTAAGAGGATAAATTACCCTAGAGCCACGGACAGTGAAAGCAGGGATATAGCCAGCAGGTGGGGGTGTGGGCGAGACACAAGGTAGAGCAGTTCTCTGGGATTCATGCCATTGCTTCTAAATGATGAAAAACAAGCATCACACAAAATACAACGGCAAATGCTGCAAGATTCTGAATTTTGAGAACCCTGCACCTCATTGTGCCCATAACTTCAATAATCAAAGTCAATCCCCTGCCATAATGGTTGCAGCTCTATCATCTTTAGCACAACACAGAAAAAAAATCCACTGGCAAGATGATGTGATTACAGGAAAAAGATTTTAGGATACCAAAATACGAGGCATTCCATTTGTCCATAACATTAATTTAAAAAAAAAACCAACTCTGCTCATTATGCAGACAAACAACCTCACACTCTGCAACTGCAGTGCCATTAGCAAGCATAGAGAAGAAACTGATATCCAGTCACAGACTTCATTTAATCTTCTTCAGTACCAACACCACTATTTTACTGTTTTCATAACTGAACTGTCAAAACAACTTCAGCTTATCCAAATATATCCAGAACATGCTGGTTAAAGAATTGTTGTCTAATTTGTACATCTCTACAAAAGTCTAAAGGAATCACTAGAGTGTGAAATTGCTAAATGAAGAAGAGGCATTGATCACAGACTATACTGAGCAGAGGAAGAGAAGCATTCAGCACTTCCTAACCATAACTGTAACATGGATTCCATCTCAACAACAAGACATTTGTTGAAAATCAAGTTCTGTCTCCAAAACAAATGCCTTGTGTTCTCAATATAAAAACAGGACATGCTAAGTCTACACCTGGATGCCACTTCTGTTAAACAAAACACTCCAAAGCAGATAGGAAGGACACATCATGTTTTTTGCCATCATCCACTTTCACATGAAGCAGAAATAGTTTGGTATTAGCAAATACAAGTTGTGCAGCAAATCACTGTTACATAGTCACCCTTGAAAGGCACAGAGCTTAAGCCACCAGGCTTAAATGTTGCTACTTTGATGATTATGCAAGTGGAATGACTTTCCACATAGTAGTCACAGGACATACCTACTTCTGCCTGATTCACAAGTGCAGGTCACTCTCCATCTCCAAGCAACACGGGTCCATCTGACTGCTTCCCTGCAATTTGTACATAAATTCTGCCTACAGGAAGAATGCAATAACAACTAGGACCATGCCGTACTAGGTCAAGTTTGACAGATTGATTGCTTTTTTCTAAGAGAGAAGATGAAAAAGACCTAAGGAATATACTCCATGAAAAAAATTTCAATCAAACAGGATCAACATCATGTCCTTCACAGTCTGGGAATTTAGGCTAAACAGCAGTGCAATTAAGTAGGTTTGCCTCTTGGGGCACTTCAAGGATTAATTACTCCATCAGATTGTTTGAAAGAACACAAGGAAAGAGCACGTGATGTAATGAGGCCTCTAAATGGCTCTCCTCATCTCAGTTTCAGCAGCCCTGTAAAAACAATCTGTTAGTCTCCAGTATTGATTTTCTTTACACTGAGAGGCTGTGTGTAAATTGACTTCTGCAATAAAAGTCATACAGTATGGGTACATCAAGCATCTGACACACTCATAGTCTTTTCACCACATTTTTGTCTTACCAGCCAAGTAAAGTGTTATTGGTTGGAACAGGAGACAGTCTTCAATCATTAATATTTCTTTAGCCAGAAGTATTAGGTCCTTTGAGAGTTAACATGGGAGACAACAAGTCTGTTTTCTAGGGTGTGGGGGGAAATGTTTTATTTAGTGGTATCAAAACAAGTGCGCTCGCATCCTGCAGAATCTAGAAGCAACGTAATATTTTTGAAGAAATTCAGTATGCAAGAGATACAGAGAATTTCTCATGGCTTGTAACAAGTCATTCCTTCAAGTGGTGCCTGGGCAAAGCAGTGTGCTCTACAGTGATGACTCTCCCTCCCCCCAGATACTCATTTGGAGCAGAAGGCAGGCCAGGGACTGGCAGTCAATGCATTTTGGCTCTCGTCCACTGGTGTCAAGAAATATCAGCAGGAGTTCTAACATGCTTTAAAGCAGACACTCCTCTTCCCCAGGGGCCCAGAGACACCACTTGGCTACACAGGCAAGTCCCCGAACTGCAAAACATGGAAAAGTGCCTGAGGGATCTTTAAAATGAATTCACAAACAACTCTAGATCCAGGAGTTGGGATAACCTGCTGTGACTATCCCACCAAGGATAACAAAAATAGAAGGGAGCTAAAGACTATATCAGACCCCTGTTTGATTCCAGTGCTTCTTCTCACTGTCAGATTCCCAGAAAAGTATTTTAGCACATAGTCCTGCCTCCTTCCACTTGCTGCATTAAATGCACTGGAAACCAGTAACCAAGAGTAAGAGCTAATAATTCTAATACCAAATGTAGTCATTACATATTTTAAGGTGAAATCTAGTAAGAACTTTAAAAAAAATGAAGATGAAAAAGTTTTCAGAGACATACTGGAAAAAAAAAAAGGCAGAAATGTTGTTTAGGTGTTGATTTTTCCAGAAGTAGTCCTGGAAGCCTCTGTTGCCCTCAGTCTGAGACAAGACAGTCTCCAGATTATAAAGTGAAAGACTGATACCCTACTTCCTCATATAAATGAATTGTCTGGTTATCACAATTTCTTCAAGACACTAAAGCACATCTTCTGCCTAAGAGTTTGGGTTTTATAAACAAAAAGCAGTTGGATAGCTATAAGCAAGTTGATTAAATCTTTAGCTAAGCAGACTAGACAGTACTACAGCAACAGCTGAAGTCAGAGCTGAAATGTTTCTGGCCACCAGTGAGCTAGTTACCACCAGCACTCCTCCCCTCACCAGTTTCTGCACTCAGAAAGGATTCAGTTTTCAATATCAACATAATCCAAATTCTAGGGAGTTTTGTTGATGTTTTAAGAAAGAAGACTAAGCAGTTTTATCTCAACACACCTAAAACAGGAATACAAAATTTGACCATAAGCCTAAAATGGCATGATTACTACCAGCATAACAAAAACAAAACAACACAATACTTTATTCCAGAATATCTGGACTTCTTTTCTGAAACAAAAAAAAAAAAAAAAAAATAAAAAAAAAAAAAAAAAAAGCACTATGTGCTTCAGGTACTATCTTTGAAAATGTAAAGCAACCAACTATAAAGGCTCAGGGCATTCTTTGTGTTTAAAGTAAGTGTGTCAAAATGTTATATACCAGTCACCTAAGGGAGAACTAATCACTTGTACCATACTAGAGTTAATTTAGGTATCTACGTAAAAAAAGTTACCATTCAAGTGCTAAAATAAGTTGTGATCTTAAGCCACTAACGTATGTTTTCTAAGGAGTGCTAAATTAATTCCATGAAATATTAGTAAGCATATTTCTCCCAGAGTCTATGGACATCTACTCAAAAGACAGATTTTGTTATAAGGTAGTAAGCAACCTATAGCAGAATCATTGTCTTAATACTTCTGCCCCTCAGCTGCGGTCATCACTTGAGTCTGATGATGCCCAGAGTAAGAACAGGCAGTAAAGCACATTTACAATCTGTTTAAACTTCATCCCAGAGTGAAAGTCCAAGTGAGCTCATTCCAAGCAAGTATTGGTCTTTTGTCTATGTCTTTCTATATTTTATAGAAGGGATAGGAAAGATCCTAGTGCCTAAAGGGTTTAAAAGTCATATTTAAATACATGAAATAATGTGGAAAGAAACATCATATAACTGAGTTACTCCATTAAAAAATTATATCAAATGCAAAGAGCTTATCTGCAAATAAGAAGGCAGACCATGTGACCTAGGAGATCCTTCCCAGTTCTGTGTTCTGGAAAGTAATCCTATTAAGACAGTCTGGTAAGAGGATTTTCATTAGGCATTGACTGTGCCATCATTTGCACTTATGAAGTCCAACACAGAGGACTGAAGTGTGTGATCCTCTTGTTGGCAGCATATTTAGAATGGTGAACTCTTCTGAGTCACCACTGCAAGTGTCACCTCTAGCCTAGCACCACTGCACACACTAGCCATTCACTTACTTGCCATTAGGCCTCTTAATTAATGCTATCTTCTACACCATCTTTGCTTTACAGACTGAGCAGTATTACATTGAATTCGCTATCCACAAGCATTCTAATTATTAAAGACCTATAGTAACATGTTATGATTTTTCTCTATATTTAGATCCACTAGATCTACGCTACTGATAATATCACATGGATTGAAAATATACAAGATGCCTTCTGGGGCTGCGATCTGTGTGTTCCCTGAAAATAGTTTAAGATGCCACGCTGAACTGGTTCCTAGAATAGATATCATGCTTCCAGGGTGGGAGGGAGTGGTGGAACAGGGAGGGGAGGTAACAGTTCTGCTAATGAAATGTGATCCTTAGAATTAAATACTTATCACTTCAAAGAAGATTTGATTTGTTTCAGTGTGTACCTCTGCCCAAACAATTCCTTGTTCCAAGAAGATCTTTAACAGGCTAAATTTATTCTATCGTTTGAAATACAGTCATACTGCTGCTGTATGGACTGCATACAATTTAGATTTCATACCCCTTCTGCAGCATTAATAAGTTCTAGAAATCCTGACTTCCATAATTCCATGTGTTACATGGCAGAACAGCAAAAGACGCTGCTAATGTTTTACAACAGGCAGCCAAAAGTTGCAGTGACAAAGATGGATGACCACGCCTAACCTACTCAATTTGTGCTGTCAAATAGAAGTTTCTGGAGTTAGATGTAAGGCAGGGAAAAATGAGAACTTGGCTTTTGAATACTGCAGGCAAGACACAAGGCTGGAAAAATGGATTGATATTGCTGCTGCTGCTTTATCACCTGTAGTGACAAGAGACAAGGTAACCATAACTCAGACTGAATCAGGCTAGAGATGGGATAGCTTTTTTCTTCCCCCATTGGTATCTCCTGCACTGTCAAAATATTATGTAAAGTATGTACACATTATGTACAGTAATATGCTCTACAAACCACATAGGCTTTTAGTCCCATTACAGTGTTTTTAAAGTGGCTGATAACCTGTTCTAAAGAGAAAATTATGAGAATGCAACCAGGAACTCAGCCAGCCTTTGCAAGGCATGAATCAAAAGATAATTAGTTTAGGGTTGTCATGAGAGTAAACTGTCACACTACTTGTTCTACTTGAAATAAGACTTAATTTCACATCTTTTTATTTAGATACAAGACCTATTTAAAAATTCCCTATGCCTTATAAGAAGAGTCAAACATTCCATGAAACAGGTAATTTCCTCATTTAAACAGGGGTTTTTTTCATGCATTTGCTTCCACAGCACAGGTTAGATCAGATAATGCAAAGCTCTGAGAAAAAGGAGAGAGATCCCACTCTGTCCTAACACAGGGTTGCAAGGGACCAACAGTGCTCAAGTCAGCCCAGCATCTTCAACAAAGCACAACATAACCTGCTCTCAGCTATCTGTGGATGGATCATCCATGTTGTAGTTTAATTGCGCTACAAGTACAGACACGTTCAAGCTACACTCAAGTCCAAACACAATATAATGAATTTGTGTGACAAACCTCAATCATAAAAAGGGGTAGATTCCCCCTTTTCCCCTTCAGCTGTACATTCACTGCATGATTTGTAGCAGAGTTCACCATTTATTTTTTTATCCAGTTTTTCCATTGTATCCATGTTCTCTCACCCACACCCCCCTCTCCTTTGTTACCCTGGATAATCAAGTACCGGCTCTATGTAAAACAATTTGCCTAAAGGCACAAGAGTCTTTGTAGCCACAAAGATTGAAAGCTACTATTAATAAGAAGTACAATTATAAAATCTTAAGTGATGTACGCAATCAGTTATTTATTCACCTTGTTATAAAATAACCACACCTACTGCTTCAGTAAAGAGACCAGTTGAATCTCGGACAGAAAGGGAAAGGACAAAAAAATTGCTATGGAATAGCTGCTGGAAGATAATCTGTGTTGTGAAGCTTTAAACTGGAAGTCAAGAATATTGCTGCTGATTCAGATAAACCAGTGAACCATGACCAGCACAGAAATGACATCTAGACTAAACAAAGCTCAAATACTTGAAAAATGATTTTCTTGGAATCATAGAATGGTTCGGGTTGGAAGGGATCTTAAAGCTCATCCAGTTCCAATCCCCCTGCCATGGGGGCAGGGACATCTTAAACTAGGCCAGCCACATCTACCTTCAACTCGAACACTCCAAGGGAGAGGAAGTCCACAACTTCTCTGGGCAACCTGTTCTAGTGCCTCACCACCCTCACAGTGAAGAATTTCTTCCTAATACCTCATCTAAACCTGCCAGTTTAAGGCCATCTCCCCCTGTCCTTTCACTATATGCCCCCCTCCAGCTCTCTTTTAGGCCCACTTTAAGATCCGCCAGACGCCTTCTCTTCTCCAGACTGAACAATCCTAACTCTCAGCCTTCCCAGGAGAGATGCTTCAGCTCTCTGATCATCTCTGTGGCCCTCCTCTGGACTCACTCCAACAGGTCCATATCCTTCTCATGCTGGGGCCCCAGAGCTCCAGGTGGGGTCTCACAAGAGTGAAGTAAATGCAGAAGAACCTTCTCCCTTGACCTGCTGGCCATGCTGCTTTTAATGTGTCCCATGATGTAGTCAGCTTTCAGGGCTGCAAGTGCACATTGCCAGCTCATGTGGAGGTTCTTGTCAACCAGCAACCCCAAGCCTCCTGTTCAGGGTTGCTCTCAATCCATTCTCCACTCTGCTTGTATTTGTGGTTGGGACTGCCTCGACACATGTGCAGAACCTTGCACTTGACCACGACGAACTTCTCTCTTCCTGAATTCCTTTGCACCACTGTACACAGTTTGCATGCAAAAAGAAGGAAAGTTCAGTAGCTGAACAGTGGTACATTTCCTACTAGAGTAGGGTCTTTAGAACTTAAGGTGAGATTTTAAGAAGTGCATTTAGAAACAAAAGGCTCTGACCTTATCACCATCAGGTGTTTGGTACCCTCACAAGTCCTTAAGCCCAGTCCTCTGAAAAGAACTGCATGCATTTTACAAAGTTTGTCTTAAAACAACATGCATGTTTTAGGCTTTCCATTTTCTGCTCTTGGGATTCAAATACCTTTCAGTGGTTGCTACATGATAGAATAAGCCTTTGCTACACCTATGTTGCCTGTGTCCTTTACAGGTCTCCAATCATAGCAACTCTTCAACTGACACAAGTACATTAAGCAGCATCACTGCCCTCAAGAGAGCGCACCAAAGTTTGTGTTGTACAACATGGAGATCTGTAACAGCTGTCCAAAAGAAATAATCCAAATCAATTTCTAAGCAATTTGGTGCACCCTGAAGTACTTTACTCCAATGCATCTAGACTGTAACAATCTCCCAAAGAAAGAAATCCTTTATTAGGCTTCCTACTGACTTGCATCTTTTTAAAAGAGTGATACTGTCTCTAGTTCTCAGATCCTTTTCAGCCTCTTTCCACTTCTGATCCATTTAGAAAGGAATCCATATGCAATTACCATTTCTGAGATCTTAGTCCAAGTCAGAAGTCTATTCAAACAGTGAGACTGTAGGCAAAAGTTTGTTTCTGTAGTGTTTTATTCAGTCAATTTTCTTACCAAATGCCTTTCTGAGAAATGAATAATGAATTTCAAACATTATCTCATTAGAGCCTGAGGCATAAGTAGTACCTGATGATACCATCAGGTCCACATCACCACATGGCAGCCTTAGCAGAATGCTGACCAGGCTGTTTTGGAAAAGACAGAATGGGTGGAGGAAAATGCTACCATATCCCAGCAGCTTCAGGAAGACCGACAAAGAGGGTGCTCTCCAGCACTGCAGTCACTGAGCAACCAGGCGAAGGGAGCTCTCGATCCATGCAGGACTGAGTTAAATTGTTCCCTTCCCTCCCATACTCCACTGCCAACATGAAACCCCCGACCCATTTCAAAGCCTCATGCCACTCTTGTCATTGCAGTATCTGTACCAGAAGATGGAAGAAAATCTTACACATAACAATTCTCACTCTGGCATGGATTTGTACTCTTAAAGGAAACGCCTGAAGGGCCTTTATGGGCATCACTTCCAAATGTATTTTATTGTACAGTGAATTTTTAAACACAATATCAGGGTACTTCCATTCCTGGAATGGAAAAATAACAAGCTTGGACATAACACCCTGGTACTTCCAGACCAACATCACATCCTCTGCCAAGCACTGACTTCCATACATCAGTAGACATACTTCAATAAAACAGCTGATTACTCAGCTAAGCTCAGCAGTATCTCAGAAGGCAAGTCTTATATTCAGCTTTTAGAGTGCAAAGTCTTGGGGCTCATTTGATTTGCACATGCAAATCTCTATATTAAAAAATATTCAGCAACAAACCCACAGCACAAGCAATCTTTCTTCATTATTGTGCAAAAATCTGTGTGCCATTTATAGCAAATGCTATAATTCTGGATAGACAGGACCCCAAAGCACAGAAATTCACCTGCAGAACTGAATGGTTTCTGGGGACAAATCCAGTGGTCTCTTTTTTCATATACAAAGTCGTACAAGTTTGGCAGGTGCACACAACATAGATTATACATCTGGAAAACTGGTCTGTCACCACTTTCATGCTGAACTACAAGTTGCAAACCATTAGGGAATGAATAGTGATGATGTAAGTTATTCTGTGCAGCATTATTTTGCAATTCTTAACCAATAATGGACTTAGCCCAAAACACAAAGCATCTGTGGAGAAACTATTTTTAGTACCAAGATACCTAGTAAAGGTCAACACTGAAGCCAGTTCAAGTCCTGCAATTAAAGCATTGCATTTTCAATATACTAACCTGCAACTGTAACCTCAGTTTCAGCATTCACCTAAACCAGAATGAATGGGTTATAAAATTTTAAAATTTTTTTGTTTGTTTTTTTCTTGTTTTTTTTTAGTGAAGCAGTCCCAGAAGCAAACAGCCAGACTTACACTCACCTGACGCACCTGACCTGAGTATATTAGCCTGACAGGTTCTGGTGCCAAACAAATCCTGCTCAAGTCCCTCTGGTCCTATTAAAGTTTTCTGCCTTGATAACCTTTACCATTCAGGTAAAGGGTCTTTTATCCCTAAAGTCTGCATCACATGGAAGTAACCTTTCTAAAGCTAACCTTTGTGTCATACAACTGTGATCTGCATTAAAAACAGTCTCCAATAGGTCCTTCTAAGCCACACTCCCAAAATCATTATATTGCTTGGCATCCAATTTTTAAAACTAAAAATGTACCAGTAAAGACAAGATCCACTAGAAAAAGAACACAAACAAACCTGTCTCATTATTTCCCAACCTCATCTCCTAAACTCTGTCGCCATGCCAAGACAGGCTTATAGCTGACTTAACTTGCAAGTACTTGAGAGACTATGAATACATGTTTAGTTTTGAATAAAGGGAGTCTTTCTGCAAGTATCCACTTACTGATGAATCTCAGCATAATAGCAAACATTATTTAAATGGAAAACAGTGAGCAGGCACTACATTTATGCAGTCCCACAAAGCGACATGCAAGTCTTCTTACAGACCTTCAGTGCACCACACTGCAAGTACCCTCTACTTATTTCTGCTCTTTCCAGAAATGAAGTGCACTGCTCCTTAGAAAGAGAGCTCTGAATCAGAATAGCAATGAAACACTGACATTGGTTAGCTCTTCCAAGAGTAACAATTCAATGGCTATTTCTGACAACCTAGCAGATTTTAGATCGTTCCAGAACTTAAATGTCATTGCATTGGGAAGTTATTGTAGTTCATCCACAGAAGTTAAAGTGAGCAATTCCCAACCCCCTCCCAACCTGCCCTCAGACAGTGTTATTAACTGTCTGCACAGGTGATTAAATTTCAGCCTGAGAGCCACACTACATCTCTAAGCCTAGAAGTAATTCAAGCAGATTCAAGCAAAGCATCTTGCATTAAATTGCTATTGTCTTTAATCACTACACTCATCATACATCTTCAACTTTATTCTGATAGTATATTAATTGCTTGACCTTTTCACTACCATCAGCTGTGCTGATTCTGGATAGAGTTCATGCATAATAGCAAAGAAGATCAGAAGATGATTTTGCCCTTGGCCTTCAAATCTGAAAACATTTTGTTCTGCTATGTTAAACCACTTTTCCCCCTTAAAAGTCACCTCAGAAACCAAATCATCAAAAAAGTTACTTTTATGCAGCAATATATGGTCTCCACCTTAATGGAGACCTTCTAAAGCAGACCTCCTTCTACTTTAGTTGGAAACAACAACTATAATAAGGAAAAGAATGAAAGGTTTTCCTCCAACAAGCCTGTGATTTGAATACTGTGAAGAGCAGCAACAATTCCATTGGGCTTTTCTTTGGTCCTGTGTACCACATCCTTTCTTATGAACAGAACAAGTACACCTGTATGCCAAAGGCACGTAGCCCAAACAGGCCTGGTGCTTTTGAATGGCAAGAGTCAAACCAGAGGACAGATCCAGCAGGCCAGACACTAACTACATAATCAGCTTGCACGGACACAGAATCATCAGTTCATGCAAACAACTGTAAACACTTCCGACCTCAGAAAAATCCTCACAGCCAACTGGCTATGTGGCCAAACAAGTCATGAGACGGGAGAGGCAAGTCACACCAAGACAAAGACTAAGAACTGCTTATTTTTTATTATTTTTAAGTAGAGTTTCCATTTGTATCTTTCATTCCCACAGCTCATGGATGTAAACAGTTAAGGAGGTTTAACTTGCCACGTGCCCGTTTTTTATCTGTCATTCTAACAAATTTGCCAATGAGCCACTTTTGAGATTAAAGGAGTTTCTTTAAACATTTGTATTATGTGTGTGCTAGATATTCCATCCAGGTTATTTACATTTTCATATCCACTCAAGACATCCACACCTCAAGGACTGTCAAGTTCTTGTCTTCCTAACTCCAGCATGTTCAGGAGCCCTGGTGTGAGATGTTGGCTCCTGGACATGGTAGCTGCAAAATACACATCTGGCTTCAACAAAACTCACTTCAGAAGTCTCTAACAAAAGTGAATTAGACTACTGATGAGAAAAGTATGTGCGAACCTCAGTTTAGCCTTAACGTTTTTATCCTTTATAAGAGTAAATACCCGAGGTGGAAGGGAGATACCATCCACTGGGGATTAGAAGGTCTACATTTTTAATGAAGCTTTGACAAAACAAAGTACTGGTATTTCCTTTACTTACAACATCGTTATCTCCACAAGGAAGACAACAGTTGCCATTTCTTTGAACAATCTTGAAACATCCTCCTGCTCATCTGTCGTCTACAAACGAGAATTCATTCTGGCAACACTCGCTCTTTGCCCAGAGTAACAGCAAAACAGATTTGATAGCTACAGATCAGGTACATACAAGCCCCCAGTGTTTTCGATTCTCGTCCTAATGATCTCCGAATTGCTCACTGAGATTTCCTGGCCAGTATCTACCCCGCTCCTGCAGGCCGGGGTAACGCAAAACCACGATCCAGAGGGGACCGTACCCACAACCGGAGCCTTTCCTCTACAACAGCCGCCTCCGCACAGCCCCCGCGCAGGTCCCGCTCCCTCCTCCTGCTCGCCCTGAGCCCAGCACACCGCTCTCCCCTCCGGCCCGCCGGGCTCCGCGGCGCTGGGCCAGCTCGCGTCTAACGGAGACCGACGCCCGCCCAGCCCGTGGAAGGCGCCTCCGAGCCCCGGTCCGCCCTGCCCTGAAAGGCTGCGGGGACAGCGGCTCCCGGCCAACACCGCCGCGGGCGAACCTCCCGGCACCCGGGACCTGCCGCAGCCGCCGGGGCCCCCCACGGAGGAGAGGGACCCTTCCGTGCCCGGCCGTGCGGCAGCCACCGCCCGTCCCCAAGGGCGGTCCCCTCCCATTAACCTCGGGAGGGTACGAGGGAAACCCTTTCTATAGGACAGGGGGCACCTTTCACCATTCCCTGCGCCGGGGCACACTGAGGCGCGGGGCAGCGGCAGGGTGGGGGCGGCGGACCGGGAATGTCATTTGGAGGTGGCGGTGACAGCGCTCCTCTGCCCACCGCCGAAATGCGACTCGGGGCAGGAGGAGGATGCTGGGGGCGAGGGAGGCAGCGGCAGACGAGGGCACTGCGGCGACAGCAACCGCGCCGGGGACCCCGCGACCCCGGCCCCGCACCTCGCAGCCGTAGAGCTGCCCCAGCTGCTCCACGATCCACTCCTCCAGCACCAGCCGCTTCCGCAGCTCCTTCCGATCGTATTTCACCGTCACTTTCCCCTGCTGGTGGCGCCGCTGCTGGACCTGCACCACGGCCGCCGCTGCCGACACCGAGTCCTCCCGGGAGGAGCTACCGGAGGAGCCGCCGCTCCCGCCGCCGCCGCGGGGGCTCTGGAAGAAAACGCGGTTCCCGCCGCCTCCGCCCGCTGCTGCCGCCGCCTCGCTGCCCCCGGTCG
>VXBT01001432.1:813840-861070 GCA_013400235.1 Oriolus oriolus | reverse complement strand
GGCGGCGGAGCCTCGGGGCCGCCCCGGTGCCGGCGAGGCGCGGGCGGCTGCTCCTCGGCGGAGGCGGGGCGGCTGTGCCCGCGGCAGGGCGCTCCCCGGGAGCATACGCTCGCTGGGTGGTTTATGGCTTTCTTTTTTTTTCTATAAGAAAATGCACGATTGCCCCGTCGTGCACTACGATTATATACATTGCATACCTGCAGCAGTAAAACGCTGAATGCGATCGTTTTCTTCGTGCTGTGTGTGGGCGTGAGAGCGTGTGAATGATTTCAGGATAGTGAACCCAAACAGCAAATATTTCAAGCTATCAGCATCAGTGTAACGATTAGCCATGTGGAGGTGGCATTCTAAAACACCCAGGTTAGCATCAGTGCTTTCAGCAGCTTCATGTCTCTCAGGAGATACTGAGTGAAATCACTGATGGCCCATCCTACGCACCAAAATGTGCCTATGACTGCCAGTAAGCAGCCAGCATAACACAGGCACTGGTTAGGGACCCCAGACCGTCCCCATTAGCAAAGAGGTTCACCTGTGACAAGGGGCAGAAGTCAACCTCTTGCATGTGCAGACCTGGGACTGGAAGTGCTTGGTGTCCCAAGCTTGGGTATGGCTGTGGGAACCATCCCCTATACACACCACTGCCCTGGGGGTGTATGTCTTAAGTCAGCAAGGAGCAGAGGGGAAGGAGGCATGGATTGCTAGCCACATCTGCCTGGGTATATCTGCTTCAGTCAGATCCTTGCTGTTGTTTGGCATGGCCATGTGGTAGCATTGACATTTCAGCTTCGGCTCTCGGCATGTGACACACCACTGAGAAAGAGGCTAGCATGAGGCATTTGAGCCTCATCAAGCTATTTAGGTAAAACACAGATTGTACCACTACAGGGATCATAATCTGATAAAATCTTATTACTGGTCTGAAATGCTATGATAGCTTTTAGATTTTAATCTAAAAAGGCACTATTTTTTCAAAGCAAAGCATATGGAGTTAAGCTCCTTATCGGTGTGTAGGGACCACATGATTTTCAGAGATACTAAGCAATTGCAACTAGTACCAGTGTAGATCACACTTGAAGCTTGGGCTGCAGGCAGAGCTTGAGAAAGAGTCATATCCCACAAATCTGAGTTTATGCAAGAAGTCTGCCCTATTCACAGGGCAGCCATTATGCAAGTGAATCTCATCTTCCAGCTGGGTAGTGCTGGCTGCCTGGCTTTTATAACTCTAGGCTTGTGTAAATGCAGTAGGAAAATACCATCATCAACAACTTGTTCTTAGAGAAACCAAAAAGAATACAAAAGAGTTTTTGGAAGAGGGGAGTGGCTGTTTTTTAAACTTTTATCTTTGGAGTGGCCTATAATTTGGGTCTTCAGCTCTGCATGTCATGTCGGTAGTCTGGTGCTGACGTTCTCAGCCACAGAACTTGAAACTTTCCTGTTCAGAGCAGGAACATTTTCATCTTTATAGACTGGTTGATGTTTACAGTGACTGAGAAAAAAAACTGATTAATGCAAAAGAAGGTCAATATTGCTTAAGAGGCTTTTTAAAGCCATATTAAGAATTGTACTTGGGGTATATTCCATGAGATACAAAGTAGGAATACCCAAACTTTCACCATAACAGGATATTTTCTGGAGCCAAAAGAACACTGAGGTGTTCCACACTGGATCTAAGCTGACTAGAAAATACTGTGCTTTTTCTTCTCTGCTGTAGCAAATATCAGGTGAACAGATGGCTAAAATATTTTCTTTGAGTGTGAGAATCCAGAAGGTCTCAGCTGAAGGACTTTTCCGATACTATCATTAACAGGATATTGTAGTCACTGCAGACATTTAAAATCTGGTACCCGCTATTCAAATAACACTTCCACAACACTCTGAAAGTAGAAAATGAGATACTGGTGATTAAAAAGCATGTCCTCAGAGGTTATCATTTCAAAGTTACAATTCTAACATAATACATAGTACTTGGTAAATGTGGGCGGATGAGAAACTGCCAGCATTGTCGTGAGGCAGTTTTATGTGCCATTGGTTTTTCATTCAGTTTTTAAAACGAGCGCATTCCTCAGGAAGCCAGAGCAAAAACTGCTGCCAAGAATCTTTTCTGCAATGATTTTGCTTCATTTGAAAGAAAGAACTAGTTGTTTAAAAGTCAAAGTTGAGCAAAAACGTTTAGATCTGCTAACATCCTGGGAATGAGCAATGCAGTCCAGTGTAGGCACAATTTCTACTTTACTCCTGAGTGCCTGGAGGCATATGAGAGCATTTCTTGGAGAGCGAAGTTTTCTCACAAATACTTCTCCATGCCACAATGGAACCATTAATGGTTTCACCCATAACAAAGACAAGAGTTAAAGTGGCAGAGGGAGGAACAATCCTTCCCAAAACTTCAGCCTTAGTTTTAGACCTACCTTAAGGAATGAATTCAGGGCATTAGAGATTAGGCTTCATAGACAAGGTTCTTTCAGCAGCTGAATCAAAATCACAATGCAGCATTTCATCTAAAGTTAATGGTTGGTCAATAAAGCCAAAGGGGAGATAAAATACTACATCTCTGAAGTATTGTGCTCTTTCAGTGTGATCATGTCTCAGAAGAGCATTGTATCAGGTGACAGAATAAGTAAAGAACAGACAACATGAAATAGGAAACACCAGAGGCAGAGGAACACTTGCATAACGTGCACTTCCTTATGTCTCTTTCTCAAAGAGTGGATGTGGAAATCTCTTGTGAGTGTAAGCAACATGTAGCTGTATCCACTTCCCATGTATATATCATACAGTCCTAATCTGTTTTCCAGTCAAAGAAAATAATACAGAACATATGCACTAATTTTTCAGGATGCTTAGGCAGTGACCCTTAGGGATTCAAGGCCCTGAGTATTAACTGCCTTTTCACCTTTAGTAACCCTGTATGACAGCACATGTGTTCTCTTCCTAAACAACTGATACTTCCCTTCAGTGCTGGCCACAAATGTCAGCGTTGACTCATTTCTGTGGCTAAAAGCTTCTTCTCCAGGCAAGCTTGCTATTTAGGAACTGAACTTCAGATTTGTTATCTCCAGTGATAGTCTGAATACCCTTTTCCCTATGCTGTCAAATACTACACTGGCCAAGACCAAGACTCCTTTTGTAATGCTGCTCTCCACAGGTTTTCCTTCCCCAGAGGCTGCTTGAAGGAAGGACCCCTGCAGCTTGTGTCTTCTCCATGGCTTTCCATTGTTTCATAGCAACTTAGGTTTTTGCATGCTTTTTTCTGAACAACTTTGGAAATAATAGTTGCTGGACACTGAAATAAACCAGTATGTGTCATGAAATTTCATTCTCTTCAGTGTTTGTTATTTTCCTGAGGCATTTGTCTTTCAGGATTTCACGTAAGTGCAGTTCTGGTGGTTTCTACTTCGCAAGATGATGTGTTCATGAAGAAATTAAGAGCTGAGTGGAAGACTCATAGATGGAGATTTTCAGCAACCCAAAATTGTTTAAAACTGCAAAGTACACACCAGTTGGTTATTTTATTTCCTTACTGAAATGCACATTTGCTTTTACATGTCCTCAGAATCGTAAGAGTCATTTCATGCTTGTATTCCTTGGCTTGTTAACAAAATATTCAAATTAAGAGTTGCCAGGGAATCTCCTAGGTGTGTAATGATAGACTCCATTATTTTTGCAAGGCCAGACAGTCTTTGCCTACTGGCTAACCCTGCCTTTCAAAAGCTCTGTGTGGCACCTTGTTGGTGAGCTGGGAGACTTCACTCCAGGCTCACCAATGAGATTCACTGTTGCAGGGCTTCTCTTTTGTATGATTATAGGAAACTTCTATCAACCAGATAGTCTGTCTTGTGCCTGCTAATGGCATCTGAGAAGCCTGAAGACCCCATCCTGAGTTATTTGATGTTATTTTTGAGTAAGAAAAGTGTTTCATCAGTGAGGAGCCTTGACATCCCATTCAGCTCAGAGGAGGTCTCAACCCTGTGGTGTGGGTGCCTGGGTCATGGTGCATTGCCTTGTCTGGATCAGTGCTGCTATCCTCCTCATCAGTAAGCCAAAGCAGTTCAGGGGGATACTGCCATAGCTCGCAAACCACTGCAGAAGTTTTGCTTTCATCACAGCAGCACCCCATGTATGTCAGACGATTTATAAGTGCCATTTTTGAGTCCCCTATTTGAATTTAGCTTAGGGCTATGGACTGTTAATGGGTTCTGTGTCTCTAAGTGATTTCCTACTTTGCAAGTCCTAATTAATGCCCCTCCTTCTAACCGATAACTTTCTTGTCTTTCCAGATATATTACTGTTTTCATTTATAATTGCTTTTCATCTTTGTGATATTGATGTTCCATACTCCAAAGACACTGTGTTTGTGTCAGTCTACTATTCTCAGCTGACTTTTTGTTCTTGCAGTCATCCTTTTGATGCTCCAAACCCCTACTTTTTTAGTTTGTTTTGCCTTTATTACAAAGCTCATCACAGTCAGGGTCATACAAATGTTTGTTACCAAGGGCTGCTTTTTCCTTTGTTCTTCCGTATGAAGAGAATAGTGGCTCATGGCTCAACCTAATGCTCTATTTCTTGTGGTCAAAACAGTAACTAATAATACGAGTCAGATAAAATAATGACACAAAGGAAATATTTTGCTAAATTGAAGTGTTTGCTCTGGTCCCTCTTGCTTATAATATTATCTCTTTATAGCTTGAGATTTTGATAATGAAACTTGGGAAGATTTGCTTTTCAAGAGGAGAGCGTTTGATACTCTTAAGTTACACTGGTCAAGATACACTTAGGTACAAAGTAAGTGCTACACGAGAGAGAGAAAAAATAGAGGGGAAAAAATTTCTACACATGCACTCATTATTTCCTACAAAATGTGCACAATGACAGTTTCTTCCTGTCTCAGAGCAGAGGTCCAAGCATGGGATGTGACTGTAGCCTCATTTCTTCCCTATGCCAGTAGTGGCTAGAGACCATGATGCCCTGAATCTGCCAGTGGTGGCCATATCTCTATGGTGGAATTCCCCCAAACTCTCACCTTACCCACATAGTGTAGGACCACATGATACACCTCTGTAGCTGCTCCCAGACCAGAAGGCTCATTAGGACCCCTCTATACCAGCTGTCCATGGGAGCAGTCTCTCCTTCCCCCAGTTCTGCTGCCCAGCCGGTGTCCTCAAAAGGTAGAAACCTGCCCTTCAGGCTCCTTCTGATTGCCTGTCTCAGCAGTTTACATGGGATCCAGGATGTCCAGCTCTGGCTCTCCCAGCTGCTCTTGCAGCAGCAGCAGTGGTAAAGGACACTGGGTCCTTGAGAGCAGGAGGTCTCTGTGGAAGGGCCCCAGTGTGCAAAGGCAGGTAGCCTGGGTGCCCACTGTTGTGTCTCAGAAAGCAGTCTCAGAAATTCAGAGAGCTCTCAAGTGTCAGGTACAACACCTCCGAGCATCTCTGGTGCCTGCTGTTCAGACATGTTAGGATACACAGACTGTGCTGTCATGGCACTTTGTGTGGAGGATAGGTAGCAACTAAAGAAGTGGGTAACCTCTGTTTACTTGCACTTGCCCTCAATAACATCAGCAATTCCTGGTACAAATAGCCTATGATTGTTCACCTGAGCACTACCATCTGAGCTGTCACTTTTATTTAGAAAGATGTGACAGCCATCCTTTTTTCTGGAAGGGATTCGTGGGGAGGTAGGGAATCAATAAAGGCAAAGATTTGAAAAAAAAGCCAACAGCAAAACAAACCAGGAAGCAGGGCTGGACAATTAACATCCCACAGCCTCTAGTAATATTGATTGTTGTTTTGCCCTTGAATCCAACTCTGCTTACATAGAAGTATTAACCCTTTGGTAGAATGCAAAGGGAGAAAGTGAGTTAAAGTATCTGTATTAGTTCATAAAAAGAGAAACAAAAATATTAAAAGATAGTATGGGTTAGAGAGCGAGACACTACTATCTAGCATGATAATTGTCAGGATCAGTCATCTCCCAGACTGGTACCTGTCACCTCTGCTACACACTCCATTTCACTTGCACTCAAGAAATAATGAAGAATGATAACATGTTATTCTGTATAGCTTGGCGAGCCTGTAAAGGAGGGACATAATGTGGTTTACCCATTTTGCTTGGCAGATAGTGGTGAGTGATGGAATTTAGGTGCTTGAATCTGAGAAGAAAAAAAAAAGAAAGCTAGACTGAAAGCAATGACTTAGAAATTTTGATGCCAATAGTCCTACTTTCCTTCAGGTCCTCTCAGCCCTGCTTCTCAGTGCATTCTGCAGAAGAATGTATGTAGAGTGAGCCCAAGATTGTCTGAAAACTGGCAGCTAAAACCTGGCTGTTCTTGGTTGTTGTACAAGATAGACATGCTAAACTTCCCAAGTCCTTAGTTACCCCCTCCTAGTTACCTCCTTTGGGAGAGTGGGAACCTTACTGGGTTGTTATCATAGAAAGAGCCTGTGCCCTCTCTGGCTATAGCAAGAGATGCCAAGAGCATGTTCAAAACATGAAGTAATGGATGCCATCCCAGTGCATGCTCTTTCAAGCTAAATGCCATTTTGATGGAGGAAGTATTAACAATCAGGAAGGCGTGCTGGTGAAAGCTACCAGCTAGGGTTTGAATAGAGAACAAAATGAGGAGCAGAAGTAGAACAAGCTCTACTACTTAGGTGCCTTTCTGAAAGATTTTTATAAGAGTGCTTATGAACACACTTTTCAGGTTGTTCGATATTCCAAGCTGTCACTCAAAATCTAGTAAATGGAAAACATGGAGGGCGCAGGGTTGAAGACAGGAGATCAGCAATATGTAGAACTGCAACAAAACTAGTTCATCAGTTTTACATGTGTATCACAGGATGCAATTCAATAAAAGAAATGCAAACTCTCCATATTCATCTGGAGTAGCTACACAAATACACTATTGGAAAACGTGAATTTGACAGCAGTTCTACCAACAAGGACCAACAAGGCATCTGAATTTCAGACTGAACGTGAGTCAAAAACATGCTGTGCTGGAAAAAAGCTACATTGCAGTGGAATATATAAAGAAGAATGTCATGCATATGAGACATGAGGTAACTTTACTGCGCGAGATTCTGCCGGTAAGGGCTCTTAATTCTCACTTGTCAAGAGTGTGAGACTCCAGAAGAGACTGGAACAATTTGGTAGAAATTGAAGAGATGCAACTGGAATGATTGTACATCTAAAAGCCATACCCCTTTTGTAACACCTTACAGGGAAAGACTGAAGAAAACAGAAATATTTTGTTTATAAAATGCAGATGTATCGATAAAGCTGAGGGAAATAATGTGTTCTGGATCTCATGTGGTGAGTGCAGGGAATAATGAGCCTAAACTGAAGCAAGGGAGATTTTGATTAAATGTGCCAAAAAAATTTCAAACAGTAGGGATAGAGAAACGACAAAATGTGCTGCCTAGGGAGACTCTGTAATCAACATCTTCAGAGGTTTTTCAGAAAGAAAAAGGCAAATATTTATTATTTACTTCTTTCTTTACAGAGAGAGAGAGTTTATCCAGCCTGAAGGCAATGAGATGAACCAGGAGTCTCTCAGGCTACACCTATCCCCCTAAGCTCTCAAGAGTCAGGAGAAGGCTCAAGCACTGATACACAGCTACTCACTAAGCTGCCAGGGTTGTCCCTGCTAGAGCTCAGCCCTGCCCTGGTCACTGGCCTGAGGAAATAATATCCAAAGATTGTCCCCAACATCCACTGTGGACAAGGCTTTCATACATGGGAGGGGAAGTATTCCTCTGCACCATGGTATTTGCCCTAAGGAGAAGGGAGAGGTCATGACCCCATTTTTGTAAGGACAAGCCTAAAAGTGCCCTCCAGTCCTAATTTCTCCGGGTATTTCTGTACCAAGCTATTTTAAACAAGGAGAATCCAAAAGCCCTCTCTAAATATGTGCAATTTAAATGAATAAGCTTTTATGTGTACAACAACAATCCGGCTCTGGGGCATTCATGCAATTTTGCTGCACTTAGTAGCTCTGTATAAATAACATAGGAAAAGAAACATTCTATGTGCATGCATAAGATGTTCATAAATACAAAATAGTTATAATAATTCATTGCAGTATTACCAAGATGAAAGTCCCATTATTCTAAATACTTTCACACATCTGTAGCAAGGGACATTCCCTGTCCCAAACACTGCACAAGTTAAATAATTATGGCCAGGTAAGGACATTTTCTTAAGTGAAAAAATGAGATTGTCTGTAGTAACTTTTAGTATAAGGCACAATGTAGCATTTCCTCCCCCACTTAGTCTTAAGTCGTTTTCCAGGGAGTTCAGCTCAGTAAGCTTTATACAATGACATGACTGCTCCAAAACTTCCTTTTCTTGTACAAATATACATATTGGCTAATCTGTTAAATGCCTGTCCAGATTGTCTCCATTTAAAAAGCTTCAAAGAACTGGGTAGCTCAGAGATGATTTAGGGGCTTTTACCTATTTTGTCCTATATTTAACTTTCTAATTGTAATGGGAGGAGAGTGAAATGCCATTAGGTTCCATAAAAACTAGTTACTCTCTTTTAACTGTAGTCAGCTTTAAAGCTATTTTATCATTTTGGCTTTGCAAAAAAGCAAAAGCACCACCGAGAGTCTGGGTATCAGCACTTCATAAAACTATTTCCTAAACTGAAATTCGGAGAAGTGTTGCAAAATGGACCCATATATTTCTTGCAGTAGTGAAAATACCATCTGAAAAAAGTCAGGGTTATTTTCTTTTCCTTTCAAACCCCCATAAGAAAAACACCACAGGCATCAGCTAGTTAGTAACCTCTTAGTGCACTGACCTGTTTGATGTTCACAGGAGGGTTAGTCAATATATTAGCCTTAGATAGGGTACCATTAGTAATTTATGCATGAATTTTACTACATAGTTCAATCTTCATCTGCCCCACAGCCGACAAATGCCCCTCTCTCACACACTACTACATAAAATGTGAGTTATGAGAAAAAAGTTATTAATAATACTTAAATTTTGGTCCTATGCAATACAAAAGGCATGCTATTGAGGTGTGTTTGTAATATATTGCACTTAAAAAATGGTAGTATGTTTCTACTTTTAAATATGGCACCCTAGCTAATGTTAAATTAATAATTAATCATTTAGGAAATTTCTAATTATTATTATTCCTGTGCCCCTCTCTATTGAATCTCAAAAACTCACTAGACTGACCTCCAAAAAAACCCTTGGCATTTGAAGAAATGACATGTAGATGTGTGCTAGCTTCTGTGGGTGAGTACGTTAGTAATTCATGTCTACAGAACAGACAATTAAATGTCCCTGGTATGTTGTAAATGGGAAAAGATTGCAATCTGCTATGGATCATCCTGAGAATGGGAGCTTAATGAATCAAAGAAAAATGAGTCAGAAATTGAATTTGATAAGATACACCTGCTAAGTTATGTTCTTTCTGATGATGAGGCTGTATCTAAAGTAGCTGTTATAGAAAATTCAAGGTGAGTCTGAAAAACTAGAGAGGCAGAGCATATGAAGAAGATTGAACCAATGTTTGGTGCTGTGTGAAATGGTCCTTCAGCTCAGACACCCTGTTGTTGAATTATCTATCTGTGACTATTTTTTGATATATGAGTGCACTTCACAATGATCGTTTTTCTAGCAACAGCACATTTATATTCGCCCATCTAAATTATTCCTGGTATGATACATAGTCCAGCTCTGTAGCACTAGGAAATGAGGCAATTATAGGTAAAGTTAATAAATCCCCTTTGACTGCCTTCCCCTTTTAGAGCTGAATCCCAAGCCCGTGGTTAGGCAGCTACATTTTCTACACAGTACAGGAGGCATTTCAGAAAGGAAGCCAAACAAACCTCTTGCTTTTGCAGAAGTTGCCCAAATTGAGTCTGAAGCAGTGAAGCCTCATTCAGAATTGCCTCTGCTGATTGTGAATGAGAGCTAGAAGCAGCTTAGCAATGTGGTTGCAGCATTTTATTTGGGTTTATATAGCCCATTTCTCACAGCCTGACTTCAGCAGAAGCTGTGGGGCTGCCCTGGCAGGCACCAGAGGGGATGGAGGAGTCTCGTGGGAGGAGGCACTTTTTTAGCGTGACTGAAGCAATCCTATGGTCAACCTCTCCATCTTTCTGTGTGAGTCTTTTGACTATGGAGTTGCTCTTTAGACAGTGGAAAACAAATACCTCTCCTTAGCAGTTAGTAAGCCCTGTCACACTGTAAAACACTTCTGCCAGCAATTATCCTGAAAAATACTATTAAACAGCCTTTCTACGAGTTTTTAAGTAAAGTGTTGCACTCTTTCATGGATGAAGCCAGTGTCTCCTGTTAGGCTTTCTCATTTCTCTTCCCTCAGATTTTGGGACACAGGATTTTGGTCTACTGTCTGTTAATGATAAAAAAAATTTTAAAAATAAAAAAAGAAACCCCCCCACCAAGATGCTTCAATGGAAAGACACATGCCTGGCTTCATCTCTAGTCTGATATACCTGATAGCAGATGCTGCACATCCCTGCATCATTCAAAAGAAGGCAGCACAGTGCTTGTGTGAGTTAGATTTTTAAGAATCTCTTTCTAAAAAAGATGAAAATTAAAAAACAGACGTTCCTTGTTGGCTGAAGGGAAATGGAGGAATTACTTCTGAATTTACTCTGAATTGATAGTCCTCTATATTGCACCATGCCTGGATGAATATATTATGCTGTACAATACTGTTATTTTTATAAGAGATAGGATATTAATGGCAGTAATGACTTCTTCCATTAAGCAATTCAGCAATAACCATGTGTTTGTTTAATTTTTTTTTTTTACCTAGCTGATCTCCAACTTTCCTGTATTAGCTATGGGATTTGTGAATCCTGAATCCTCTAGGTTTGTAGATTATCATGACATGACATGTTTCTTTTTATGTCAAAACATTTACAGTGTACTTATAAAAATTAATAGAAGGTTTAAAATAAGCCCCTCTCATAGTATGTTTAGGTTTTTTATTTCTAATTTTCTTATTAGTTCTTCTTAGCAGAGCCCTCTACATTTTTGATAAAGTCAGATGAAGTTTTTTCTCCCTTACTGTTCCCATTAGCCACAACAAATCTTTTTCTTGCTGCCTGTGCATGTTCTGACTGTCATTTCAACACTGACTCATAACTGAGAAAAGATTAAGACTTTGACTCGACAGGTTATAATCCTCTGCCTGCGCCAGGAATGCAGTGCTCTGCTGTCTTACAACTGCCAGGCCGTGCCTAAGGAGGCATGATGGCCCCGTCTGATGTAATTCAGCTTGTCCTGATTAGATAGAGGGAAAAATACACACATATCTAATTGAAGCATGGGAATTATTTTATTGGATTACTAATGCACTTGGAAAATCTATGGTAACATTTATTAAATAAGTGTTTGTTCCCATGTGTAACCTGGCTCACTTCATTACACAGGATGAAGGTTGGAAACTGCATCCTGGGAAGTAGCTGGAGTTTTTCCTCATTGCTGAACAGGCAGCATTTTTCATGTTCTTTCCAAATCATCCTTATGGTTCACAACGATCTTCTCTCTCTCTCTACTGCTTTATTTTATTGCTCAAATGCTAAGAATGGCACTTGTTCTAGCAAGCATTGCCAGAGCTTTAATACGTATTTCAGTATACTGCACACATTGAAGAAAACTTACCTTTAATAAAACGTGGCAATACAGTTACATGCAACACAGCTCGTGAATTTTCTTATGTGCTCAGTTTCCTACCATCTGCTTTGCACACAGTACTCAGGGTTATGGAGCAGCTTCCAGGATTTTGGCATTTTTATTGCAGATGCCATGCTTCTTCCCTGTTACAATGCCAAGCTTTTCTTTAATCTGAAAAGCAACATACACAAGTTATACATTAGCTGACAAAGATGGAACAGTGTAATTGAAGAATAATGATTTCCATAGGAAACAGCCTGAAATGCCTGGTAGGACTACATCATATCAAGTTGGCAGATACTCATTCTCAATTTATATTTAATTGTCATTAATTGCCATACTGAGGTAATGTAGCCATCCAATTTAGAAAAATGACAGAAAAGTCCTGAGGATCATTATAAAAGCATAGTTTTCATTAATACATTTTGGAGTTTGGAACTGTGTTTTGCTTCCCAGAGGGCATAGCAGGGAGAAAGACAAAAGTAGATTTATGGCACTCATGCAAGAGGAGGACTCTGCCTGGTGTCAAGGAAAGGCTGCATCATCACCTCTTTGACCTGGAGGTTGCCTCAGGCTTGGTGTGGGGAGAACAGGGCAAAAAGTTTGAGCTAAAGAAAAGTGAAAGCTAATAAAACAATCCAGAAGTATAAATAGACTCTGCAATTCATTAAATAATCCAAAAGTGGTTCTGTTTATAACTAATTCCTGATTCGTTTCTGGTAACATCCAACAGGTCCTGCTCTCTCAGCACAGATGGAGGAAGGTTCACACCAGAGCTGTGCTGCAGCAGGTTTCAGTCAGGTCGTGTCAGTCCCCTCTGTAGAGCCATGTGGCAACTTTGGATGTGCAAACCACTGCTACTTCCCTGTGATACTACACCCATGCCCACTGCATTCTCGCATGCCTGGAGGACACAGGGACTCGGGCAGGTCACAGCGTGGCTGGCAGAAGTCTTCCCACTGCCTGTTCTTCAGATGCCTGCTCCTCCTTTCTGTGCCCAGTGTGAAGCCTCGAGATGAAAGGCAGCCCCACCAAAGTCAGCAGCAAAACTCCACCTGTGCAGAAGAAATTCGGCTGCTGCCTGGAGCTGTAAAGTGGCTCTCTTCATTCAGTCTTAGTGTCTGCAGGAAAAAGACTGAGCAAATACGCAATTTTTGAGATGTGTGAACCCAAACACATCGTCAAGGTGTTCTGAAACAACTTCAAAAGCCAAATGCATTCAAATATAGCAATTTGCCAAAGATAGCGTTAAAGCCAGCAATGTGTACTTCAATAGCTGCAGTGTTGTCCCATGCTTCACTGGGAACATCCTGCATGTTCGAGGCCTGGCCAGCAGCATGCACTGCGTAGAGTCAAAGCAGCTACCCAGTCCAAGCACCTACCCAGTCCAAGCACCAGTAAAACCCTTGAAATCATCATTCTTTCCTCAACACTGAAGACTTACTGAAGTGTGTAGCTGAAACCCCAGTTCAAAGACAGCTTTAGGGGAAGTTCATCACAACTGCTCTATTGCAGTGGTACTGTCTCTCAGCGAGTTAGTCACTCATGCCTTCCCTTGCCACAAGCTCTGATGACCATGGGAAGCGGATGTTTGGATTTCCATAACATTTGTTCACTTCTCAGGTGCACTTCATTTGCTCTCATTAATAATGGAACAGGTTTGATTTGGAGCAAATTTAGCTTCTATAGCCAGCTAGGTAGAGGAAGTATCAGATCTTGATTGTTGTGAGATTTTTTCCCCCCATTATTTTAGCTGGGAACCATTTCACATGTGTAGGGCTTTTCTGACATTTACTGGGCACTAAAAATCAATCAGAGTGCGGGAAACAAAAATCTTGAAGGTTCATCAGTATTTCAGGCCCCATCAACAACACATTCAATTTTACTCGGACAGGGACTGAAAATTTTGCTCAGTTTGCGGCTTTGAAACAGAGCAAGCCCAGTTCAGTGGAACTGAAGCCTTGAGCAGGTGACAGTGCCAGATGCTCCACCTGCCCCTTGCTGCCACCCCATCCTGCAGACCCACTGGAACGCTGTCCATGTGACCACAGAGCACTAAAGAGCAACAGAGGTTTCACATGATTTATTTGTTTTTCCCACACTTAATGTTGCAAAGGGCCCTGACATGGAGGGAGGAGACAATTTTTAGCCTCTCTCTGAGACTTTGGGCAGAAACTCTTGCCCGTCTGATGTCACCCTGATTACAGATGGCACTGACCATTGGGGGAGCAAAAATTCAGAGTCTTAACTGGGAATCCCTCCTTTACTCAGGGCTGGGTTATATGTTGATGGTCTATTTTTTTACCTCAAGGACAACAAAACATTTTCCAGAAAAATGAACCTAATTTCCAGAAAACACAAAGGCAGCAGTAAGTCAAGCATAACAGACCTGAAGACATTTAGAAAGATATGAAAACTTACTTCTTTGCAAGAGTGCTACAGCTTTCAGTTCTTTCTTTATTCTTTTTGGTTCATTTATTTGCAAGATTATCATAGCTTTATCTTTGCTTGATAAACAGTGGGAATTTCTGTGGCTTGGACGACAGCAACATTCTGAGGGCCTCTAACAGGACCTGACCCCAACAGGATCATATCTTGTCCTCATACTTTCTTTTCTGTGGAATTAAAACTTAGCTCCTGGTTTCTCCATTTTCTGTGTGACTGTTTCCTTTAAGGCTCAACAGTTTTCTACCCATTGAAAGTGTACCAGATTGACTAATGGAACAAGTACTGGGATTCTAGAAAAGTATTTCCAAAGCATGTATATTCTTGTTTGACTCGCAGTGTTTCTCTCAGTGGGAGAGTTACTGTGCTTAGAAGAACATGTTATGTACCAGTTAGTCAGGTATCCTGGTGATTACATGTACCTTTTTAAAGGAACATCATGCTGTTTTGTGCAGTTTTGACTTGCTTTTATGTACTTTTTTGGCAGCTTGCTCCTTCTACTTTTTTTATCCCCCAAACCACGCCATTGTTTTCAAGAGTCTTAGAAAATTAGATGTGAATGTTTTGATTTTGTTCTTCCAGCTCAATAATTAGGCACTTCTCTCTCTATTTTTGCTTTCCTCCTATTTCAATGTGATTAACATACAGCAACACAAAAATAAATGTTGCAATTACTGAAAATGCAGTTCAGGGCTACAGTTTCCAGAGATCAAAAAAAGAATAACCCACAGAGAAATGGAGGTTTGATTTTACTTTGTGGCAGGCAAGGCAACATGAGGAATCAAACATATAGTTAGGATCTAGCTGAAATGGTAAGCCACAGCCTTCAAGAAGAAGCTGCGTGGACGTGTTCTGCCCAGTGCAATCCCAGAGAGGAATGCTTCCCAGCGTGACTGCAGGGAAACCCAGGATTCTGCTGTGCTGTTAAAGGCAGGACACAACTTTTTTGGAGTTTTTCCCACCGTTGCCATTTTCCGTGGGTGGGCAGGGATGCACTCTGCTCCCTCACCTTGTCCATGTCCGGTGTGATTTTTTCTGCCTGCAGCAGCCCCGTGCCCTGGCTCCCACCATCCCCCCTCGCCGAGGCACAGCCTGGCCTCTGACGCCCGGAAAGCTGCGGATGTTAGAAAAGACTGCTCTGTTTGCTCTGTTTTGCCCTCCTTGGGATAAACAAGGATCCTGTACTGTGGGCAGGCTGCCCAGAAAGGCAGGCAGGCTTGGAAAAGGAGACAGGGACTTCGTCTTTAACACTTCCTAAGAAAAAAGAAAAGATGTTTTCTTTACTTTGGAGCAAATAATGGGCATGTGATAAATTGACATGAGAGACTGGGTTTGGCAGTTTTACTGGAAGAAGAACTCAGTGGGGAAAAGCACTAAACTCTGCCTCTTCCTCTTGTCTCTAAACACCCTTTCAGGCTGAACTCATTTATTCTGTACTAAATTTGCAGGGTATTATCCACACAGTCGTTTTGAGTTTTTTAATCTCTGGAGACTTAATTCATGCAAGGTACCCCAAGGTGTAAAATACACCATTTTTAAGCAAAAAAACCAAAAAGAATCACAAACAAACACACAACAAACAAACAAACAAAAGAGCAATAAAAACCCCAAACAAACAAAAAACCTGAACCCCCCAAACAAAAAAAACACCTAAGCCCTGTGTTGGACTGGATGTTGCTCATTTTAAACTCTTCAATCCCATATTACTCTTGTTTTCTATAAAGCATATTCAAAAGCACTTCCCTCCTTTAGGTCATGAAACACAGGAGTTACTGGTGTACAGCTGTTACATAAGTCAAGGTTAGGGAAAAACTAGAGTTAGCCAGGAACATCACAGGACGAGTAGAAAGAAGTTGTTGAAGGAGGTGCTCCTTGAGTGACAGAGAAAAGTGTGGGGGTGTGAAGAAGGGCTAAACTTCTCCATTTGCAATAGCACTGGGGAGAGCACCGGTGGATAAAGGCGATTATAAGAGAGAACAAAGAGCAGGACTCACCAGGAACCCCCGAATGTATTTTACCTGACACGTATTACGTGACAAATGCGGGTAGTTACACACACTTCTGGTTAACTCCACACCCTGAAATTCCCTTTTAATAACAGCAAGTATCACACGCAGATAAAATCGGCTGTGCTCCATCATTCTTTCCATCTCCCCTGGGAAGAGAGTATGAAATCTGTCCGGGCTGGCATCCACG
This sequence comes from Oriolus oriolus, assembly GCA_013400235.1. Lineage (NCBI taxonomy): Eukaryota > Metazoa > Chordata > Aves > Passeriformes > Corvidae > Oriolus > Oriolus oriolus. The sequence goes on along the minus strand of VXBT01001432.1, from coordinate 844,768 downwards.
CAGTCCAAAGGCTCATTCTCCCTTCCACATCCCCAGGCTCATCGTGCACACACCTCCCTAATGCGCTGGAATTGGCTTAATTTGATCTTGACAAAATAAAATTAAGTAAGTGCAAAACCACTAAAGTTATTATAGAGAGTGACTTTCTGAATCACGTTTAACTTCATGCCATGCCAGGAGATAATCTCCAGCTAAATCCAGCCTCAACTGAAAAGAAATACGGAACTAATTCAGCTCACTATACTTCAGATCTCAGAAGCTGAGTAACTAAAACTACTGACTAGTCTTTTAAAACTTCCTCTTTTCCCAGGCCATTTTAGGATGCAATGATCTGGATGATCACCCTTAAAATCAATTTCAACTTCCAGGTGCAGGTGATATTAAATTTTTTAAAAAAAAATCTCTTTCAGAAGTCTCTTACCTACCAAAGGGTTTTACATGATCTGCCTGTTCCACCACTTTCCCATTTTGATCAAGTTGAGCATACAGAGGTGGAAACCAGTTCTGTCTTCATTGCAGAACAACAAGATGTAAGGGTATTCAACTGACAGAAGCTGTGATTAAATTGTGATTAAATAAATTCACATTTAGAAGTAAGATCAAATCCTGAGTAAGTGTAAAATCATTATAACCCTGTTGAATTAATTGAATTTCTGCCCATTTTCATCTGCTGAGACTCTGACTGGAGCTGAACTTTTCTGAGCAATCTTCAGCTCTCTATTACTAGCATAATTAGTAATTTGCTTTTCCAAGCATCTTGCAACGTTTCTATCCATTTCTTTATGTGGAGTTCCTCTTCAATGTTTTTTGTAGCTTGAACATGAAGCAGGGATCCTGCACCAACTCTTGCTGAATCAGGGCTCAGTGCATATACTACCAATCACTTTTCTCACAAGGGTGCTTAAAATAGCATCTTCAGCCCATCGTAGCTCACTGGGAAATCTGTCAGCAAATCTCACATTTCTATTATTACAAGACCAATTTTAGAACTAGAAAAAAAAATCATAGCAATGATAAAGCTCCAGGTGAAGATGGGTCAGCACTGCAAATACTTTCACAATGAAGTGCCAAAATTTCGGAGTGAATTCACTTTTAGCAGGTTCATATTATTTCGAAGTGGTTTTCCACAAACATTTGGTCGATTAAAATGTTGATTGACAGCAGTATTTACACTTCATTTCTTACAAAGCTGCATATGGGAGCATTCATGGCTAATGAGTTTGCATTAGCATGAGAAATTGATCTTATTAGAAATGCTCTCACATTTCTGAGTTTAGGAGAGCAGGTAAATCCCTCCCTGTTGTGGGCAGTATCGAACTGTGTGCTTCCATCTCAAAGACTTCCTCTAGGCACAGTTTAAATTCATTTATTGACGTGAGGGACCCCAGAAATGAAGCTGCAATGAGACTGGGGGAGGTGGAGACTGGGTGCCATATGACTTATTGACTAGTAAGCTTAAATAGCTGACACCATGCTATTGCCCAGAAACTTCATAAAAACGTTAACACAAGTGGTTGAAAAATTTCTAATAATACATCTTGAGAGAAATCACAAGTGCTTTTACATGTGCTATAATTAGGGAGCATCCATTATTTAGTCACTTCTGTCAAATATCACTTTAAAATCAATCCAGTCTAGCACTGGATTTTTTCCTTTTTAGACCATACTGCAGGCACCCTGGTTAATATCAGAAGATGAAAGACTTCTGACATGCTCCTAAAAGAGAAAAGTGGAAAAAATTCCTCAACATCTATGAGACCTATGTATTAGTAAAGAATTAGGTAACTCTAATGCCTTGACTAGTCACTGTGTTGAAGGGAAAGTCTGATTTAAATAATAGAATCATAGAATGGTTCGGATTGGAAGGGACATCTAGTTCCAACCACCCTGCCATGCAGGGAGTGCCACCCACTAGACCAGGTTTCTCAGGGCCCCATCCAACCTGGCCTTGAACCCTTCCAGGATGGGGCATCCACAAGTTCTCTTGGCAACCTGTGCCAGTGCCTCACTATCCTTTGAGTAAAGAATTTCTTCCTAACACCTTTTCTAGATCTCTCCTCTTCTAGTTTAAAAACCTTCCCCCTTGTTCTGTCACTATCTGCTCATGTAAAAAGTCACTCTCCCTCCTTTTATATAAGCTGCCTCTAATGCGGAAGAGTATGGGAAGGCTGCAATGAGGTCCTCCCAGAGCCTTCCCTTCTCCAGGCTGAACAAAGCACACACACACATCCTGGAATAGTTTTCTGGGCTCTGTAGCCCTGTTCCAACCACATTCTGAAGGGTGTCTTAGAATCCCTCCCAGCATAGCACAACACTGAGGTGGTCAGAGTGGTGCTGCTGAACTGACTCACTCTTGAGAAGGCAGCCACTGTCTGAAGACCAGACACTGTCTGAAGAAATTTTAAATAATGCGGAGAACTGGCTGACTTCAGTTGGAAACCGAAGTAAAAAATAAAATGAGACTACAATAACTTGCTGTGCCTGTGAAATTTGGCTTAACCATGCATTGCAGATATGTCATTATGAAATATGACTTCATGGTTCTTCATGGATGTGTCCCTTGGGGACCAAACACAACTCTGTATAGGTTGTTTCACATTTGGTTGACTTTGAGCAAAGGTATAAAATCTATAACTGTTATGACAGTCAGTGTAAGAAACACAGGTCATGAAGAATGTATTTAAGTCCTTACTATCCTCCTGGGCTTTTTCTGAATTTCAAGGGAAAAGACAATAAAGAGCAGGGCTTTTTTACAGACAGATTTTTGGTGTAATTTTGTGTTCCAATCCTAGGGATAGGCATCAGGACACAGATTTTTACATCATAATTTTGGGGCCCTAATAATAAACATGCATAAATTATTTTTTAAATGCAACAATAATTAGGAACCTGAACAATGCGTCCTGCTATAAAACACACAGAGTCTCGTAGGCCATAAAAAATTTTCCTTACCCATATGCTTGTTCAAAGAAAATTAAATGCATAGTCTCTAGGTATTGCCATGAAAAATTCATGTCAATAAGGATGCAAGATCTGAAGCTAAGAAGGATTCAGAAAGACAAATTAATAAAAAACCCCAATCTAACAATTCTGTCTGGACTCTGAACATTCTGGTAATAAGCAAAGGAATTGCTAACTGCTGGCTGGGTGCTGCTTACTTGTGCTGTTCCTGCTGCATCTGCCACCATATTATTATTATTTTGCCTCAAGCATTGTTGTGGAGCTCACTTTAGCTAATGATCATGCAACTAACAGTCTGTCAGCCTTAATATCTGTGGGAAACAAAATGGAATTTGTCCCTACACTATTAGCCATGCTTTCTAAACACACTTCCTTTGGCCATATGTATTGAACATTACATTTAATGCCTACTCTACTATATGCCTACTGGATATGTGAAGTAAAGAAAAATTTTATAGGGCAGTACATAGAAACGTACATAAACTTCTTTGGCACACCATTGAAATACAAAACCAGATCAACTTAGATTGTTGCTCAGTTTTTGGAGTAAATGCAAGAGATGGGAAGCAGTGGGTCAGTAGACTGGCAGCCAATAATAATGCCAATTTATTGAAAGACTCAGTTTTTGCCTGAGGTCATCTAATTACATGTATTGTAACCACAATGAGGTTTAACACAAGGACAATTAAAGCTTCCATTTTGAGGAGGTAAAAAAGTCTAACTCCAGAGTGAATCAAAGGGGAAGAGAGGCAACTAGGGTAAAATCAGCAAGGGTTCCTGATCTATGAGTCCCTTAACTAAGGGAGGGATTAATATCTTTAGCAATTTCCAGCCTAACCACCACTGCCCCCACAGTGATGGGTACTGAGCTCTGTCAGGAGAAAAGCTGGCTGCCCTTCCGTTCCCAGAGTGAGCTGGGAAGGCTCAGAAGCCTGAGTCCTCACTCTGCTCTGCTGTGTTTGCCACAGTGCTGCTGAGATGACCCATTTCTTATGGCAGTGAAGTAATCTGTGAACTGTCAGGAAAGCATGAGAGAAGGGAAGTGGGGAAAGCTAGCAGTGGATTCCTTTCAGGCAACCTATTGTTGAGTCAGAGTCTGTCCCTCTAGACTATGTTTCCCTGTTCTACAAATAGCTTTGCATCAAAAAAAAACCCAGGGAAAGTGAAATGACTACAACTTGCTTTCACCACTGTTTCTCCATCTCTGAACGTAATTATCACTTTCTCCGGTCACTTGTTCAATTGGTCAAATTTCACCTCATTAGCCAAGAAAATGAGAAGTACTTCAGATTTACTGGTTCTTTTCAAGTGTTCAGTGACAGAGACAGGAATCTTCCCTCCTGATTTGGACTCAGAAAAGCTTGAGTTTCGGACCTCCTAACATACACCCAAATAAACTGCTGGAAGCCTGTGAACCTCCACTTACTCTAAAACATGGGTCAAGGAGCAAACTCTCTGCAAGGCAAGTGTAAGGCTTATTGTCTACACCTCAACTCTGCTATTTGTCAGCAACCAAGGTTGATGTCCTGAATATTTAGATATTCCCACTTTGAAGCTAGAGAAAATACAGTCAATGCACTGATACCTGTTTAAGTTTTGTTTAGAATAACACTAATGGATTTAATTTTTCATGTGGTAGAATGTAATCACCCTAAGTGCTCGGAAAGAGTTGAGTACTAAAGAGGTAGGCATATTAATTCTCTAAGTCCTTTAATTAGCTTCATTTCATCATATTCTACTTCCTTATACCTACCCCAGGGTCTTACAAAACACCTCACACCTGCTGCCACCTTTTGCTCAGTACCAGTTTTCCACCAAAGCCAGTTTGTACCCTACAAAGAAGATTCCTACAGAACCTTACTTTACTCTCCTACATATATATTTTTATATATTCTACATTATGCTGTGTAGGTATGTATTTTACTGGTGTAGCTTTAGAGCTGAATATTTCAGGAATAAAGACAGTCTCATAGAAACAGGGGTGGTGTATATAAGCACCCAGCTGGAGTTCTGCATACAGTTGTTTGTATCACGTGCTTTAGGAAATATGCAGATCATCTGGGAAAAGCCCAGGGTAGGCAAGAAGAGGAGTTATGAGAAAAATGGGGTTGTTTAGTCTAGAAAATGGGGGATGTGAGAAGTCTTTCAATATTTAAAACATTATTGCAAAATAACCTGAATGAGTAAATTCCCAAGTGACTGAAGACAGGGGGGAAAAAAGCAATGGTTTATGCTACAGCATGAGAGATTTCAGATGACCTTCTGGAAAGTCTTTCTAATGGTTAATGGAAGTTCAAGACTGGAGCATCCACTGGGGAAGTAGTGGAGTACTTAACTGAAGTAGTAAGTGATAAATCCACTGCTTTTATAGGGGTCTTGACACAAGGTTATTAACAGTTTGAATGTGTATCTCCAGGACATCCATCTCTCACCACTCAGAAAGGCAACTGCTTTTAGATGGGACCTTCTGAGTGAGAAGCACTTCAGCCCAGCAAACTGACCATTGCTGAAGCAGGCCAGGCTCTCTTTCCATTTACTGGTTCTGTGAGGCCAAACTGTGGACCCTCCACTCTTTTTCTTAAGTGGAGAAACAATTACTCCAGTATTCAGATGGGAAGTGGCTTGCTCAGCTGGTTAGTAAACATTGCTAATTATGTTGTGGTTTTGAAGTCTTGAAACTATATATTCACATTCTGCTGTGCATGAGACACCGCAACAAAGGCTTGAGGAAATTAAAACAAATGAAAAGCAAGTTTTTGCTTCATAAATAATATGCAAAACCATCAGAGTCTTCAGAAGACCTTCTAGGTTTTCAGAGAAGTTGTCTCAGGATAGATCTTTATCCAAGATTTTCATAAAAATTGAGATAAGAAAAAAGTTTAATGTAATAGCAATCTGGTAGAGCACCCAAGAGTTACGTTACTTGAATGCTCTCCTCAGCCCCAAACCACCTGTGTTAACTTCATAGAAGACTGATACAGTCTTTTATTCATTGAAAAAGTCCTTTGCTTAAACAACACATCAGGTTACAAAAGTCACCTGGAGGTAAAAACATTCGGCATCTCTACACTAGAAATCTCAGAATAGCAAAATACATAGGAGCCAGACCTGCTACAGTGGAGGGCAGGACAGGGCCATTTTCGTCAGTGAGTGAGGCTTAATTGTGTACAGATTTTTTGAGGCATGAAAGGTGTTAATTTTAAACAGTAAATAGCAAACTAAACACAAGATTAAACATAGGGCCTTGCAAATAACTATATTTTCAACTTTATGTTAACATTATAAAAATAAAATGATTGCTAAATTGTGTCAATCTTTCTTAGTATGTAAATCAAGTGAATAATATAATATTTTCACTGGTGGTTAGGTTGTACATACACACTTCTGTCATAGCAGGAATTATTGTTTTCATTTCCATCAGTTGCCAGGATTATAAATATTTTCTTTTATTACATCATTTTCTCTGGAAAATTTGCTGGAAGTGGTGGACATACACATTTTGACACTGAACAGAATTTGCCTAAGCTTAGAAAACATCTCCATTATAAAGGAAAGAATATACATTTCTCATATTAGGACAATAATAATATTTTTAAAATCCATTTGCATTTTAAAGCAGTGATGTGCACTGTTTAGGAAAAAGGGGGAATTTGAGTCTGCACAATATATTTGTCTTTATGGTAACTGCTGCACAGGTAGTCCTTCCAAATATAAACAAAATGGGACTTACAGCAGAATAGGGCACTTAGAGCCCGTTAGAATCTTACTCTTTTTTCACTGGATTTTTTTAAAATAAAGTTTAAAAAAAGGAGCTCCTACTTGAAGTTTCGAATTTAAAGCAAAAAGCACTTAAGAGTTAACTGTGAGTGCATATAGGAATCTTAACTAATATTGTAAATTAAAAAGTTATTTTTTTCCTGCACAGAAGGAAGTAGGTGCATTCTTTCTGACATTCTCTAGTCATCTCACTAGTCCTTGCTATGCTCTGACTTATAATCTGTGTAATTTATGGAGCAATCAATATTTCCATTTTTATGACAAAATGACATCTTGTGTGCAAATGAAATCTCTCAAAGCATCTGTATCAGCATGGCAGTAATCAAATTGCTTGGTCGCTCCGTATCACAAGCAGGGAACACATCACAGAAATAAAGAGGGACATGCACACACAGGTGGAATCTGCTAGTCAGGGAATAGCCATAGTAACAAGCTTGTGTGGAACATACTCTGTTCAATTTCCTGCTTCCAGGGACCCGCTTAGTTTGGTATACTTAGACGCTCTGCATCTCCACTTGTCAGTCAAGCCACCATCTGCTCTGACTCCCTGGAACCCCTCCCATGTTCCTATGTACCCCCACATATCTTCAAATCCCTTCTACTTCAAAGAGCTTGAACAACCTCTGATCCTTTCCCTTCTGCTTTGAGCATGTCCCAGCTCCACATACTGGCTGAGAAGTGCTGGCCTGTTAAAAGGTTATGTCTACATCATATTTTGAAGACAGATGCAAGTTTGCTTCAAGCTGGTGGGAAGCGAGCCAGTTGGGATGCAGAGGCCACGTGACTGCATTATCAGCATAATGCTGAGCTTGATGCAATAAGCCTGACGGAGAAACAGAATATATTAGCTGAGCTTCAGTCAGTGCAGAGCTCAGGCAAAGCAAGCTTACATCTGTCTGCAATCTGTCAGGCAGCTCCATATTGTGCTTGAATCGCATAATTCCCCCTTCACTCTTAATAGCCCACACACAAACTGAAGCAGGGACAGAAAGCCATTCTGTTTGCTTTCTACAGACGAATTTGCTGATACCGGGCTTCTGTCAGAAATGGCATACCTGCATGGATCTCTACTCTGCTGTGCTGCCATTTCTATCATAGGAACCAGGTCTACGTTTGCCAGAAAGCTTTTATACTCCGTATCTATATTTACATTTGTTCAGTTACCAGTAAGAGATTATTTTCTGCGCTGCTACCTGTCTCCACCCACTGAGAATCAGCTTGAGAGCTGCAAAACATTTATTACAAAAAAAGATTTGCAATTCTCTTTCCATTTTTGGTCTGTCCAAAAGCACAAGAGTTCTGATAAAATAAGACTCGCAAAAGCACTACTTGCTTTCAGTGGTCCAGCACTGCTTAGGATGAAACCCACAGTTAGCCATTTTGAAGCACATCAGTAGAAAATAAAGGGACTTTATTCACCCGTAGGACCATATACCCCTGGGAGATTTTACTCCCGAAGTCCATTTTCAACGTTACATCTATTGAACATAAAGACCGGACACGGTTATGTGGCCAGCTGCCACATACTCTGGCCATTGAGCACCTTTCTTTAATAAAACTCTGAAGACCCCTGGCTTAGAGTTCTCTGTGCACAAGCATTTTCTCTTCCTCTCTCCTCCCCCCCCGCCAAGGAATCCCTGATATATAAAAACATCTTCCTCAAGGAGACACAACCCTAATGCCTGCAGCACAGCTCTGCCCCTCTGCCCATGCCTCCAGAAACATGCAGTGGCAGTTGATCCAGGCTGGAGCAAACCATACAACCATCTCCAGGCTAAAGGAGAGGGCGACAGGATCAGCATGTCCATGGCTCAGTGGTACCTGGCTCTCTTTTGTGAATCCTGACCTCATTTATCCTTGTAACACAGAATTCATCACCTCTCTTGCAGGCATGTGCATCTGGCTTGACTGAATTTCCACTGTGTCAATCTGCTTCTCAAATCCTTTCAGCCAGCGAAGAACACCGGTGATACCTTAGCAGGAGCAAAGATGACAAAAAATACTCCGGGCCATTTTGCAGTGGGAAATTATTTCATACTGTGTTTTGCTCAGAAAGGTCTGACAAAAAGTCTACCCCAAGAAGTCTCTGTCTTCTGTCTTATGCATCTCGCTAGTCAAACACAAATAGTTTAAGCATGAAATAATTGCAATTTTTTTTTTGTATGAAAGGCCTAGACATCTGAACACCTGTCTTTTTGTTGCCGAAAAAGTCGGTTCAGTCTAAATCTTGGCGTAGAGACAGGCAGCTCCTGACAGAATTGCTCTTGAAGTATTGTCCTGTGACTGTACTCCAGTGTCTTGCAGTCAGCTCTTCAGGCTGGAGCACTGCTTCTGCACTGTTATCCCAGCTCCACAAGCCCTAGGAGAGCTCCTTGGCATTGCCTACACACTGTATGGGTTATCAGGGATGGCTGCTTATCCCTGCAGCTCTTGCAGGGTGAGATGACCTCTGTGAGTGTATCCTTCACTACTCCCCACAGGTACCTCCAAAATCTCCCAAGCGTGGAGAGACCAGGCACAAGCCCTGGTAGCAGGGGAGAAGGAAGGATTCTCCTCAGGAGTAACAAGGAGTTGAGATACGTGGGTGCAGCCATAAGCTTTCATGCTCACAGGAATCAACCCGACATTTTTTGGCCTGGCACGAACCCTCATCTGTCTTCTGCTTGAGAAATGTGATACAGGCAAGGAATCAGCACTGCCATGGTCACAATGCCCAGGTGCTACAAAAAACTCCCAGCCCTGCCTCGAGTGTGCTGAGACAGCTGCTTGACCAGAAATGAATCCTGCTGCAGCAAATGCCTAGCCAGGAGTTCTCCATTGGGTTCCATCCTACCCCCAGCCAGAAGCATCCCCAGCCTTGGGAGTCTGTCAAGGGATGGGCACAGGGCCTGCAGGAGGGCCTGGTTTGGTGGGGCCCATGGCCAGGCAGGGCTGTGGGGAGCTGGAGACCGACCCTGCTGCAGCATGGCTGGAGCAGGGGCTGGCAGCCCTGGGGGTTGACATGGAGTGCTGGGTTGTGGTGAGCCGCTGGGGGCTGGCAGGGACAGTCAGGGCTGGAGGTGCCCCTGGGGCCTTGTCACCAGACTTTTTTGTCAAATTTCTGTTCTCAGAGACTTTTCTCTCATCTGGACATGTTGATGGTGTTTTGCTCCCTCTCTGTCAGCACTCCCTGACCTTGCTTGGCTGTAGGAATTCACTGTGGATCACACTTGCTCGCTAGTGGCACTAAAGCAGCCACCTCTGTGACACACACGTGTTTGGCTGCCTTATTGCACAGCCCCCCAGCCCTGCCTTTGGAGGTGCCACAGTGAGGAGGTGCACTGCATCATGCCTGCCTGCAGCTCCAGCAACAGGAATTCCCCACCTTTCCCCCTACAGGCTTCCAGCTTCCTTCTGACTACCTCCCTTGTCAACCACAGACACTCTGAATCAAAAAAATCCCCATTCCCTTCAGAAGCAGTAGTCACTGCCCTGCCCTTCAAAGCTGCACCCGAGGGCCCACTGCTGTGTCTCCCTTTCTACCCACCATGGTCTCAGCTACAGCTGCCCCTGAGCTGCCATGACCTGGGAGGCCATTTCACAGCCATGCCACTGCTCCCTGCCTCAGCACTGTGCTGTCTCTGCTTTACAACCCAGTTTTCAGCCATCAAGTTTCAGTCAAAATTTTCTACTACAGGTTACAACAGCTTCTTCCAGATGCTGGCTCATTTACAAGGAATTGGGCTAGCCTTCACCAACCTTACTCATTGTTAACCCTCCCTGACTCATGCTCCAGTTCAGGGAGTTCAGTCCTGTGATGCTCTGATGGCATTTTATTTTAAGTGCATCAATATTTTGAGTGGAAGGACCTACATTTAAGTTAGACAGAAAGAGAGGAGGAGTTAAGGTTCTTCCCAGCTAAAAGGCCAACTTTGATACACCTGGGGATCAAGAAGATGTAGCCTATTTAGCTGAGGAAGAATTGAAAGCATGAAATACTCCACGTTTTTTAAAGTAAAAGATGAAAACAGATGTAGAACATCTTTTTTTGTCAAGAAAGGAGGGAAAAAGCTATTGGAAAGGAATACAGACTTTAGTGAATGAATAGGCAAATGAAAAATGTCATTAGGACTAGGCAAGGAGACATGGGGTGGGTGGATGGGAATAATCACTAGAGAAAGCTGTTTCACAGCATCTGTAGCAGAGTTGAAAAGACAGACCTGCCACTCCACAGTTGATTTAGTCCACACTGAATCTGAACTCTAATGAAACTGTCATTTTTGCAATATCTTGTAAGAAGGAGTCCTATGTGACAGTTATGTATTTGCCCTTTAGTTTCACAATTCTCTATTTTTAAATACATTTTGTTGCTATTAGTTTGACTGCCCCTAACACTAAATCGCTGCTGCTCTGGCATTCAGTGCAGAACTGCCTTGTGAAATGTCTCACTCAGTAATTGCCTCCACTGCCCTTTCTTCCCAAGGCCATCATTACTGTTTGCCTCCCAGGTCTGCAAATCTGCCAGGAGCTCCCGAAGTTGTCTCCCAACCACACATTTCAGTGACCTCATCTCTGCAGGCCACAGTCTCTCTCACACTTGACATAAACTCAGATCAACAAATCCACTCCCCTAGAGCACAGATAATTATACTCCTCTACTGCCAGGAAGCTCTAGCTCATCCTAGCGAACCAAATGTGGAACAAACCTAGATCTTTGCCAACAGGTGCAATCTTTGTTTCTGTGCATGACTATGTGCATCTTCAGTTGGAGTGTGAACATCCTTGGGGCTTGTTTGTGCAACAGAAGTTTGTCTCAGGCACCCTTTCATGATCATTGGGAGAGATTAAAATTGTTGAGTTGTAACAAAAAGGAGTGAGTTTGGTTCTGTCTCCACAGAGTCTCACTCAGTTGCTTTTGGATACAACAAAGGTTCAAATTCCATTCAAAATCATTAAGCTGCATTTTCAGTGGGACAAAGCTTACCTGACGGTAAAGAACTTATGCTGCAATGAGATAAAAAGAATGTACACTCATGAAGAAATAAATGGTTAAAGGATAGGACACAGAGGATAAAAGTCCTTGGAGGAAGATCACCAGTGGAGTCTCACTGGGCTGTATTACATGTTGTTATTATTATATATTGTATACAGTGTATTCCCACAGGAATGCACTGATTGATCTAGTCCTAAGTGACCTGGAAAGTGGGATGAGATGAAGGAACAAAGTTTGCTGATAATAATGGGTTATTCAAAGAAGGCAATTTAGAGCCAACTGCTAAGAGCTGCAGAGGGATATCATAATGCAGAATGACTTGGAAATAAAAATGCAGTTGAATTCAATGTTGATAAATGTAAAGTAATGCACATGGGAGAAAAAGCCCAACTATACATATGCAATGATAGTCGCCAAAGTAGCTGTTACTACCGTGGAAAGCAATCTTGAGGTTATTATAGAGAGGTCTAGGAAAATGTCACCTCAGTGCTCAGTAGCATTTAACAAAGCAAATCAAATATTAGGAAAGAAATTAAGACCAAATCATAAAATAGCATGATGTTCCTGTACAGATTTACTGTGTGACTACATTTGAATGGTGTGAGCTGTTCTGTCCCCATCCTCCCAGCTCAAAAAAAGGTATGGGGAAAAAACCAAAGATGCTGCAAAATCTGGAACAGTTTTGGTGTGAGAAATGGTCAGCAAGACCAGGAACCTTTGTCTGGGAGAAGAGAAAACCAGTGAAGGCACATTATAAATGTCGAAATAATCTTAAGTGGCTAGAAGGAAGCATATGGAGAATGAGTGTTCACTGCCTTCCAGTACAGAATTAAATGCAATCAGCAGTGGTAGTTTCAAATAAAGCAAAAAGAGGTAACTTTTCAAACTACAGTTCAGCTGTGCAACTAATTGCCACCGGAGGCTGTGGGCACAAAAGTTCTCTGTGGTCTTAAAAGATTCAGGTAAAGGGAATCTGTTGAGAATTCCTGGATATGGAGACTCATAGTTTCCCAAAGATGCAGACCTTGGGAGTGTGAGAAGGGTCTGGCAGCATGGCTATGTCCTTGCTCTGTTTCTCCATGCCTTTTCCTGCTGTGCATCTATTATTGCCCAGTGCTGATGAGCTGTGGTGGACCCGCTACAAAAGTTCTGGTGTTTTATGGTTGTCCCTTTAAGGGACCACAGTAAGTCCCAAAGCTCACCCTTTCCTCCTTGGAAGTGAGTGAGGCAAACTTAGCCTATTTTATGCTGGGATAAAATATAGTTTGGTCTAAGTCAGAAGGGAGGTGTAAACTGTGTGACTTGGATTAATTTGGCATTCAGTGGGTGTGCGAATGATGGCATACCCACCAATGGAACAGATGGTCTGGGCAGCAGAAAAAATAACCAGATAGCTATAAAATAAAGCAAGCTCCTTCCAGGCAAGTTCTTATCTTCATTTCACCTAAATAAACCTGAAACAATTTCATTGAAAGGACTGAGCTATTTACCTCTTTCACTTGAGGTATATGTTGTGTCTTTGCCTAATTTGGATCCTCGATGGAATTTACTTGCTGGAAATTCATCTTCTTTCTCCAGCTTGAATTTGGGTCCTTATGTTATTAAACAGCTTGTTGAATCTCTTACACAGTGCCATGGAGCAGCATCTAGTCTGATTTCCAGAAAGCTGAAATCAGTCTTACATGAATTTCTCCTCAGCCCCATGCATCCTGGGGGTGGCAGCTGGGATGAAGAGATCCTGAGGCTGATGAGGCGGGAATGATACTTATGTCTCTGCAGGCATTGCTCGGCACCATGGGCAAGCAAAAACTCTGAAACCTCTTTAACTTGAGCTAAATCAATCTAGAAGTTGTTGAATGACAGCAAAGGTGTCAGTCCTTAAACAAAACTACAAGCCTAGAGTGCAGTAAAAATGCATCCCTAAGAGATGCATCCACTGTCTCTCCTTTTCTTTTCTTCCCCTTTCCATACACCCCACACAGCTCTTTGTGCTGTGGCTGTACTGGTGTTGGAGGCAGACCACACAGATAACAGCCAGTGTTGCATAAGGAATTTATCAGATGTGCTCCAAAGCAAAAAAATTGTTACATGCCCTTAAGTTACAGCAAGATAAATAATGAGAATGTGATAAAAAAAAGTATTCAGATTTTAAAAGTAATACTAAAATTGAGAGCTCCTTGTCAGAGCTTTTCCCCAGAATATCTGCGACATTGCAGAATACAGTTTTCTCTATTTTCATGTAATCTGATAAACATAGTTTCTGTTATGCTAAGCATGAATGTTTGTCAATACCAACTTTAAGTAATAAGAAGCTGATTTGGTTGCAGAAAAAAAGAATGAGTCATCCAGCTGAACAAAAAACACTGCATTCTTGTAAATGTATCCTGTATATCTGTATACTTCTACATAAATAAGCCTAAGAAATGATGATGCTATATTGTTTCCAAGTAGGAATGGTATCCAGATCTCTGTGTGGGTGGATAGGTAGTGGGTGGATATAATAAAAACCTCTGTGATGTATTGTACATATCCGTCTGTTGTTTTCAAATATGGTTCTGAATTATTAATACCTAAAAATGGAGTTGTCCAGTTCTGCCCTTATGCATCACTGTTTACTTCAATAAACCTAAATTTAGTAGGAAATGGTGAATATTTAATTGTGCAGCATAAATAATGAAGATTCCCAACCATTCTGGAAAGTTTTTGTTTCAGAGATGGCATGTGCTTAATTTTATGCTTTATTGCTGTACTCTGCTGCTAAAGTCTTCTGATTCATGACTCAGCCACTTGATATGATGTGTTGAACTCCTCACTTTCACAAACCAGGGGGAGAAAACAGAGGGGTCTCTGACTTTATCCTTCACATCTAGGGCATCGTTTACCAAGGAGATGCAAACAAGTACCCAAAGCCCTAACTTTGGCTTAGCTTTTACTTCGGGACCCACTAGTGGAAGATGCTGAATCTTCTGCTCATTGTTTCCTTGGCTGGTTTATGCAAACCAGGCCTCCTTGCCTGTCCCATCTGTGTTCTTTGAGTGCTGCCTTGAAGAAAAGCTGTGTGCCTGTCCATGGGAGAGGCCCAATGTGTTTTTGCCTGGCACCCCAGACAGTGGAGGTATGGTTGCCTGTGCTAAGGATGCACCCTCAAAGCCAGACACGAAGCTCCTCAATGCTTTTCCCCCTTTTTTTTGTGGCACTGGCACATGTCTGATGCCTCTCCTTCACTCCCTTTGATCTACACCTGAGTGTTTTGCAGTTATGAAAATCTGTGGTTAAGGCATAATTGGGCTGTTTCCTTACTCCAGATCTCCAGGAAGTCCATGGCCTCCTCCAAAATCCAAGTGGGTTTCATAACACCAGATAACTCAAGGAAAACAAAAAAATGCGGTTCATTTTGTTGTGGGCCAGCATGCAAATGTGCAGCTGGATGCAGTGGGGCTGTGCTGGGGGCAGCTGGATTTGCTGAAATCACAGAAACATCCTGGGAGAGTTGCTAAGCACCTCCAGCAAGCCCTGCTCTCACCCACAGCACAGCAGCCTTCTGCTCTTTCCTAGCGTAAAGGTGTTCTGGGCTGGGTGGAGGTTGCATGGCCCCTGTCTGGCCCCAAATGCATCTCTAAAAACATCAGGATCCCTTGACACCTGCTGACACAGGAGCCAGTGCAGTACCTGCCCCTTTGGGGGACGCAGCCTAAGCCTTCTCTGCACGCTCAGGCCCTCTTCCCCTGTGTGTGTGCACACACATCTGGAGGGGACAGTGACACACAATCACGGTTTTTTAAATAAAACAGGAAGCTGAAGTTGGCGTCAGACTTCAGCGTGCCACTGCTCAGTCTGGAATACTAAATATAGTCCATATATTGTGGGTGTAAGGAGATTCATCCCTCTGAATGAAAGGGCTTCACCATTCACCTAGTCCCTTTTCTGTATACAGCCACATCTACCTCTAGGACTTTAGTCCTTCTTTGTTCACTTCCATGCACTCTACTGGCAAGGGATAGGCAGAACCAGAGAAAACTGCACATTTATTAGTCTTTTTTAAATTGCCTGTGTGCTATTGTACGAGTATGCTGACTGACTCTGGTTGCAACTTCCTCTCCCCAAAACACAACCATGGGGCAATGCACAGTCTGGCAACATATTTGCATAGAGCTTGTGAGCATGGCTTGGGGTTTAAAGGAGATTGTGTCCGGAAAAAGGATTCTACAGGAGGATAGACAAGCAGATACAAAGGCACACTGCATGTTTCTTACACATCAGTTTGTATCTTAACTCTTATCAAGACTGAATATCCAGGTAATTGAAACCTACCCAAGCTAGCAGAGCATTCTCCATATCATTTCTCCTCAGAACTTCAGACATGCAGAGATGCCACCTTTTGATTTTCATTCACTTGTCCTAAACGTAGTATACAAAATGGCCTACCTAAAAGTGAAATTATTTCTGAAACACATTTCTTAAGCATAAAGGAATAAAACCTGATTATTTCACATTGCACCCACTTTGTAACCCTTCCAGTGTAATGCAAATTATGAATCCTGAAATTTCACAGTTCCATTTGTAGACAATGATAAGCAATTTTAACATTATAGGTAGTGCACCTGGTCTGGGTCAGATCTGCAGCTTCATCTACAGTGCAGATAAGAGTGTTAACATGTATATTTTGTTTCACAAAATCCTATGCACACGGTATAACTTCCATGGGGAGGGGATTGAAAGCAGTGCCCCAGACAGGAATTAAGAAGAGGTCTCTGACTGTGATTGCAAAGCTGGAGATTGACAGAGATAACTGGAATTGAATAGGGAATGTTATTAATACCAGAAGAGCTAACCTGGTAACAAGGCATATTATTGTGCTGAAGAAGTATGAAGCAAAACTAAATAAAACTTGTTTGAATTATCCTTTCAGAGCCTACTGAGGAATGAGTGGCCACAAAGGTAATACAGAGCATGGTAAAGAGGTTTTACAGCAGTACATTGCAACTGCAGATTGCGAGACTATTGTTTAAAATGAAGGACTTCAAAGTCTACGCTTAGAGGTGCTGCATGACTGCTTGTAAAATAGTGTCGTGGTTTTAGCCCAGCCAGCAGCCAAGCCCCAGGCAGCTGCTCGCTCACTCTCCCACCAGCTGGATTCAGGAGAAAATCAGCAGGGTAAAAGCTTGAAAACTCGTGGGTTATGATAAAGACAGGCTAATAGGGAAAGCAAAAGCTGTGCACACAAGCAAAGCAAAGCAAGGCACTAATCCCGTTTCCCATGGGCAGGCAGGTGTTCAGCCATCTCCAGGAGAGCAGGGCCCCATCAAGTGCAATGGTTACTTGGGAAGACAAACGCCATCACTCCAAATATCCCCTCCTTCATCCTTCTTCCCCCCACTTTATATTCTAAGCATGATGTCATGTGGTCTGGAATATCCCTTTGGTCAGTTTGGGTCACCTGTCCCTGTTGTGTCTCTTCCCAGCCTCCCTTGCACCCCCAGCATCCTTGCCAGCACAGCAGTAGGAAAAGCAGAAAAGGCCTTGGCTCTGTGTGAGCCCTGCTCAGCAATAGCAAAAACATCTCTGTGTTACCAACCCTGTGTTCAGCACAAATCCAAAACACAGGCCCATACTAACAGTAGTAGATAAGCTGCCTAGTCTGCAAAGGGCTTGGATGCTCTCAGCTAATGTATAATACATAGTTCTGGCCTCATACAGGTTAATTACAAATGTCTGAGGGCAGATAGGAAACTCTTCTTTTAATATATTACAGTAAGCTTTTCTCACTCTCAGGTAGTTTATGCCTCAAATGCAAACCTGATTTTTTTTTTTTTTTTAGGAATTCATTCAACTGATATTGAAGTCAATTTCAGCTTACTGATGGAGCTTGCTGATAACTTTTTTACCACTGGCAGCATCCCAGCTGATGATGGTTATCAAGGGCCTAGACTTTTTAGCAGTAATTCTGGGTTTTGTGATGTTGTTGAAAAGCAGGTGGGACGAATAGCACAGTTACTCGTGCATTTGTATAAGACACAAAGAGTGCAGCTAAAACTCCATTCCTAAGACAAAGTGACGATTTCCACCATGAGGATAAAGTCCACCTCTCAATATCATCTTCAGGACAGCCTCAGGCTAAAGAATGAACTCTTGCATCCACCAAGAAAGACCTTAAATATTATCCTCCCTGTATGTCAAAAGAGACATTCTTCTTGAGCCTTGCCTTCTCTTTCCATAGGAAAAAAAAGGTAAATACATTTACATATGTTTATACATACAAATATATGCATATTTGTTTTATTTATATATAAAACAGAAACAAGACCTTATTAAAAGAAAACCAAAACCTATTAAGACAAAGCAGTGCTCCAAATGCACAATTTTCCCCAAGAGAGCCATGAGGCTAAGCTGTTAGTGGCAAATAGCAGATCCATCACTTCAGACTTGTGCTTGGATACTGCTATGAAGAAAGGAAAATGAAAAGCCACATGGAGCATAATGGAGCACTGACTCCCCATGTGCCAGAATCACTGAACGTGTAAAAGGGAACGCCCTCGTAAGAATGGAGAGGTTGGCACGACTCTGAGCTGGAGTTCCAGGCTGCCTGCAGGCTTCAAGTAACAACATGCTGGGGTGACAATGACAACATGCTTCACCATGTCCCAAACATGTAGATTGTTTGCAGTGCTCAAATTGAGGAGGAAGCGCAGGGACCACAAGATTTTCCACGCTGAGAGAGAGTCCACTCATTTCCCTCATCTTCCAAGCAGCATCTCTCTGTCTCTAATCAGGTCCTGTATCTTCTGTTCTCCCAGTGAGAACCTGGTTGCTTAGTAAATGCCACACTGACATCCAGCCCTCAAACCCACCTCTACTTTAACTCATGCCAACTCAACTGTGCTGTGCAGGCAACCTCAAGGCTGCCCCAGCTCTTGGAATGTTTTGGCTGCCTAGAGGACTGGGTGGCTTCGTGTGGAGGTAGTGCTAGGTGGTGTCTGGGGGACAATATGCAGGTTTCCATGTAAAATCTGGGAGTGGGGCTCTGTACATCTGTAGGGCATGGTTAGGTGCAGGTTAAGGGGCAGAGCTGGGGCAACCTGTGTGGTGCAAATGGGTTGGCAGAAAAAAATTTGGAGTGCAATGACTCAAGACCTGGCTAAGCTGCTTCAGCTCCTTTCCTTCAGCTTGACTGAGCTGAAGATGGTCTGGCTTAACTGGTGTCTTCTTGAGCAGCTCTCCATACCATGGCAAGCCTGATCCACAAACAATTCAGGAAAAGGGATGCAAAAAACTCTGCTCTCAATCTATGTCTTTCCAGAGCAGACCAGGATAAAAGTGCTGTGTTGTCATTCCCCAAACAAATCACAAGATTTTTTTCAATAAAAGATGTGGCAAATTATCAAGCGGAGTTTCTAAATTCTTATCCCATTATTTTAATGTAATCAAAGTTCAGAAGGATGCACAAACTTGTCTTAGCTAGACAAGAAATAGTGCAACAGCCCTGAGACCTTGTTGGGGGAAGGAGGCAAAACACAGCCTTTTCATGACCTTGGTGAGCATGTTAACGTATACTTTCCACTGTACTGTATATAATAAAGGCTTTACACCCAGAAGTCTCTCTCCTCTTTTTGCATAACCAGAATAAATCAAGTAAGGGGTTGGGGTTTTTTAATAGAATTAAACCCAGATCACATTTAGCTGGGAGAAAGTTACGGGCCTGAAAGGAAGAAGAGAGGCACACAAGCATGGAGATCTGGTTGGGAGAGCCACTCCCAATGTGCAGACTGTAAGGGTCTGTCCTGTTTGGTGGCATGTGCTGTAGAAGATAGTGGAAGGGAGGGCAGGGGAAAAGGGAGTAGAGTGGTTATGTCCTGCTTGGGAGAAGTGAGGTGTGATGCTGGCTAGCGTAGGGAAGGAGAGAAAATTCTTAAAGGCTGTGTCCTGTTTAAGAGAGACAGGGCACAATGACTATTCAATATACAGACTTGGGGTGTAAGGAACGCAAATTTATTTCTAGTACAAATGAAAGCTACTTCTCAAAGTGCAGGGTCAGACTCTTCCAACAGATCAAGCTCCACTTACTCAGTGTTCTGATCCAGAACTGAGATATCCTAGGGAAATAACTGCAAAAATAGTACTGAGGATTTTCTTCAGGATGTCAAAGGTATGGAAGGAATCAACTCAGAGAGAAAGTCATGCCATTTTTCAAAAACTGTTGAATGTGGAAGTTGTTTAAGCAGATGTTCCCTTTATTCTTGTTGTCTAACGAGTGTTATATCCCGTAACTGCAAAATAGTAACATCCCGTCAGATAAATAAACAAAAAACCAACATGCTATTTCTCACATTCTAAAGCCAAAGGTTGTGTAGGCATGTTCCCAGTGTCTCTGCTTTTGGAAAGGCAGCCTGGATTAGTGTGGCTGCCTGGATGTTGAAAGGCCATGAGCTAGCTGGGGCACAGCAGGGTGACGGTTGGGCAATATATTGCGAGGATTTGGCAGCTTTGTTACAGGAGAAAATTATACTGGGTGTTCATGCAAGCTATTGCTAAGCTCTTTAAAGCAATACATAGATTAATAAATAATTGAAACAACTTAAAGGAATAGGAGGATAAATTCGCTGTAATTGAGGGACACATGGTGCAAAATGAAGCAGGATCCCAGACTCCATTAAGAACAGGTGCATGACTAAGTGGTATCTTGACCAAAGGCAATGCCAGCCTACAGATAGGTGTGTTATACTCACTAACAGCCTCCAGGTGCTTAAGCAATTTTTAAATGTGTGACACATCTGGCATTCCTTTCTGTGTCAGACCAATGGAGAGGCAAAGAGAGAATATCCAGAGGCCTTGGAAGACCCAGACATCACGGAGTGAGATCCCAGATTTTAAACAGTCTTTATTTTGAGATGATATTCCATCTCATGACATATTGAATATGGAGTAACACCAGGAAAATGATCCTCAGACTTGAAATTTCAACAACAGCACATGGAAAGTGAGTAAGCAAAGCTGAAATGCCCTATTAATACCATAGCTGACAAAACAACAGTAAAGTCTTTCCCTCTTTGCCATGTATGCTGTAACTAAAACATTAACTGGCTAATGGCACTATTCTTGAAAAAATATTACATTATTATTATTTTCCAGGAGGATGCTCACTCACAAAAATGGTATTTCCACTAAGGAGAGACAGGAGCTTAAAAATTTTTCTATGAAGTATGAAAATTACCTGAATGTATTTCACGTAGCTTTTTCTTGAAAATAGGAGTTGAGTAACAATTACATAAAGAAAATATTATTATACTGTGGTTAAATTGCTAGTTCATATAAGCATTAAATTCCATTATTCTTTTGCCTCTTTTCTTGGAAAAAAAAAAAAGAGGGGGTAAACACATTGTTGCCTCCTCTGGATTGAAAAAGTTGATGATAGAAATGGAAAAGCTAAGGAATTGGAGGAGAGATCTTTTTTAACAACGTTAAATAAAGCACATATACTTTCCTGAGAGCTGTTCAAAAATACCAGAAAACCCTATAGCACATACCACTATCACTTTAATCTACCTCTCAAATAAACTGTCAATCCCACACACTATCCAAACTTTCCATACCATCTGGCAGGAAGTTTATACAGAACCTGAGAAAATTCCTCAGATTCCAGTCTGGATGGACTCAACAGTGTGATTTGTGAGGTTGATCTAACTAAGCAACACATTCGAATACTTGTCCCACACATAGCCAAATTTCCTAGCCCTTGGGGCAGATTTTCGTTTTTTATAGAGAGAAAGGAGAATGGAAGAGAAAAGGTATGCAATCCAGTATTTACCTAAGTATTAGGAATCTGAACACTTGTAGACTATATACTGGCAGAGACCAAGAGGCTGAAGTCTGGCCTGGCTGGAAGATATCCAGCAAGATCTACTCTACAACACTTACTTACATTAGAAGAACAAATAAATTCAGTAATTTTATCAAAATGAGCTATTGCAGTGTGTGCATGCTTTACAATCAAACAATAATAATGATGACGTTCTGCAGTCAAGTAGCTCCATGATATCCTATAGCAAAACCTCAGTAACTCCGCTGAACATGATATGAGTTCCAGTCAGGAATATGAGTTACCAGCAAAAGACATCTCACTCAGACAGCTAACATTACGCTGGTGACATGGGCTCAGGATTAGGCCTTTGGCTTTTCTGTAGATGCTGGAGATGGAAAAATATGGACCGGCTTTCAACTCCGGAAGTGCCAAGCCCATACGCACTACACAATAACTTGACTGTGCAGGGAAAGCCTTTTAAAATGGCTTCATGATTCAAATGGAATACACTCTTACTGTGAATTGCACCACTTCTAATCACAGTTTCCCAGTTTCAGATATAAATAGCTTCTGTACAATATTAGCAATGGGAAAACCACCTAGGTGAAAAGTATACTGCACAATGCATTTAAACTGTGTTCAGTCACAGCCCTTTACACTGGCTAAAGCACTGTCTGGTTTAAGTAGGAATGTAGTATCTTCATCAAATAGAATCATAGAATCATAGAATGGTTTGAGTTGGAAAGGACCCTGAAATTCATCTGGTTCCAACCTCCCTGCCGTGGGCAGGGACAACTTCCACAGACCAGGTTGCTCGAAGTCCCATTCAACGTGGCCTTGAAAACTGCCAGGGATGAGGCATCAGCAACTTCTCTGGGAAACTTGTTCCAGTGCTTCACCATCCTCATAGCAGGGAATTTCTTTCTAATATCCAACCTAAATTTCCTCTCTTTCAGTTTGAACCCGTTGATACTCCTTATCCTATCATTGCAGTTCCCTATGGAGAGTCTCTCTCCGGCTTCCTTGTAGGCCCCCTTCAGATACTGGAAGGCTGCTACCAGGTCTCCATTCTCTTCTCCAGACTGAATAGCCCCAGCTTTCTCAGCCTGTCTTCACAGAGGAGTTGCACTAAGTGCCCTTATCAACTTTTTGGCCCTCCTCTGGATTCGCTCCAACGGTTCCACATCTTTTTCATGCTGGGGGCACCAGAGCTGGATGCAGTACTACAGGTGCGGTTTCATGAGAACACAGTCAAGGGAGAAAATCATCATCTCCCTTGACCTGCTGGCCACACTCCTTTTGATGCAGCCCAGGATATATGTATTTTAAAAAATACATAATATTTTTTTAATATATATATATATGTACACACACACACACAAAAAACAAAGTCAGTATTGCTCAAGTTCAAGTATTTTCTTTTTCTCTAAAAGAAACATGAGAAGGGACAAACTGGTTTGGTCAAACCATGAACCTGCTAGCACCTTCATGTCCTGGCATAACTGAACTTCAGGGGAGTTGTTTCTGAGGGTCTGAAATGGTTTCCAGATTAGCCCAGATAAGAAGAGCAGAAACACTGAGAAAATTATTGCTATCACAATATTTCAAGTCCACATTTGAAGTAATAAAAAGTATTCATGCACATTTAAAAACTATTTTTCAATAATATTACCAGCCAGTTCTGGAAATTGTAATATGCAATAGCTCGCATTTGTATTCAAGCTATGGGCTCTTATTAAATAATAATGAAATCTGAAGTGTTGGGAAAATTTTGAAACTTACACTCCCTGAAATAAAGTCTATATCACATTTAGGACCTTTTTTGGTTAACGCAACCAGCGATCTTCATTGCCCAATTACCCTGGGTAATCCGTATCAAAATGCAGATATTCTCCCACCAAAGTGTATATATACTGTGACAACACTTAAATTACAGATGACTGAGAAAAAATGACTGGGAATTTTTATGCTGACACCCTGTGTGATATTTGCCTAGGCAAGTTTGTCACCTGTGAGGAAACATATGCATCCTCGGAGGCACATACTGGAGAACAGTAGGAAGAATATTGGAGGATTATTTGCATTCAAGTCATTTTGCCTCAAGCTTCAATACAAAATCTGTGATTTGGAGCCCAATTTAAAGAAAATCCCACTCTCTCATCTGTCTAAGTTAATTTAACAGCCCTCCTGCTTTGAAGTCTAGAATGACTTTTTTAATGAGGATAGAAGTAAAATGCTTGGGATGAAACTCATATAAGTGCTCCAATTAACAGGCCAGTTATGACACATGTAAAACCCGTTTCTCCACTGGTAGCAAAACTGAAACACCACTAAACCACACCACTTATTTCACCTGGAGAGATCTCTCTGTGTGACCTACAATGCAACTGCTAGAGCTGTACAGTCAGAGTGCTTAAAAAAAACCCCACAGATATCCAAATACAGAAATCAAAGACAAACATAGTCAGATCAACAGCAAAAGAGGAACTAAATCGTACTGAGTGAAAAAGCAGACAACAATGTGTTTAATTGCATCATTTAATTATTCAATGCAATGACCTCAAAGTGTGCTATTAACATTAATTAATTTTTCTATTGCAGCACTCCATTTGTAGATATCTATTAGTATTTCCAATTTGCAAATAAGAGATTCAGGTTTTGAATCTGACCCAAAGACAACTTAAGCCAGAAGAAGATTTTTGTCAGAGCTGGGAAGACAAGCTACGTGATCTGCTCTCCGAGACAGAAAGAGGATCTACCCATCTTTTCTGGTACACCTTCAGACTAAGAAAAAATGTTGTGCTTCCAGCTATCATGGGTTCATTTTTTACACCTGCAACAGCAAAATACAATGGGTCCTACTTCTTTGACAAAATACCAGCTAGGCAAACCAACATGGCAAAAAAGCTATGACTTCTATTATTAAAAATTAAGTGAAAACCTAAGAACAGTCTTTGACTGTTTCTGAACAACAAAGTTCAGAATTCCTTTACATGAATTTTATCATCTTTCCACCTAATCATGGGTGCATGCACTTAAGACGGTAGAAGGATAGGAAAGCAGCAACTCAGGTGACTGACTGAACCAAACTGCACATTTTTCCAGAGCTAGCTGATTTATTAAACCAGCTGATGCATTCTCAGCGTTAAGAGACAAAGCTTTATCTAAGAAATTGCTTTAGAAGAGTCACTGAGAGATTTATTAGCTGTAACACAGTGGGTTAAAATTATATGCAATGATTGCTACACTCGTTACCATTATTTAACATCCCCAGGAAAAGAACAGAAAACAGAGGAGTCTGGAAGAAAATGGAAGTAGATTTGAGTTTACCAGGAATTTTGTCTTTTGCAAGTGAGGTTAAAAGGAAGCCTTAAAAAGAATGGAATGAAGGAGGCTGGCTCCTTTCAGTGTAGATCAAGCTGTCCATTCAGCTCATGATTTTTAATGTTGCCAGTAAATTAAACATTATCATCATTATATTTCTGTTTTCCTGTAGAATCAGGATACAAAGGATCTGCTGCCATTGCAAAACATTTCCAAAGAGTCTGGAAACTGCCAAAAAGGAAGAAGTGCTGAGAAGTTCAAAATTATTCAAGTAAGAGGAGCATACTAAATATAGAACGGATAAATGAAGAATTCCATATAAAACTGCTCCCAGTGACCAACTATTTGGCTTCTTTTTGTCCTTTCTATGAAAATCATGAGGCATTACTTACAGAAAAGGGAGTGTCAGTAGTTATATCCAATATATTTGCTAATTTGGTGGCATCTGCAGAGCCCACTATTATTTTGTAACCTGTTTCAAAATCTTGACATTATTGATCAGCATCAGGGCTGCCACCAGCTCCCATTGACTCACTAATCATGAGCGTATTACCCAACTGATTTTTATCACCATGCTGTGCTGCAGAAGAATCTATGGCTGAAATAGCAATGAGTAATTTTTTCAGCTAGATATTTTCCTTCTGGGAAGCAATCCTTTGTAGTTTTATGCATATCAAAGCTTCATGCATTTCAAAAAAACCTCCAAAAACCCAAGCATAAAGGATTTGGGCTGTCAGTTATGTATGTTTAGACAGTACATGAAATAGTTTTCCACACTTTCAATATGCAGTAGGATTTTTTTTCAATGACTGGTGGACATAGCTTATACAAATCTTTGTTTGGCTAACACCTTGGACCACAAGTTGTTCTGCTCCAGTACAAATACAGACAGAGACGGTGTCTTCAAAGGTTATAATATGCTGGCTGTAAAAAAATGCATAGCATTGACTCATCTTCATTCTCTCAACTGTTTCCCTCTTAATGATGCTGTTTACAAGGCAAATTACTTTTTCTGCTCCTATCTTAACCTGGGCTCTGGCTGTTATTAGGTTTTTACTGTTTGTAAATCATTGGTAACCTATTTCTACAGAACTGACTGAAATTCTAGGTAGAAATCTGCAGCTCTAACCCTAACTAACCCTTTCTCAGAGAAGTACTTTACTATTTTTTTTAAATAACTGTCCTTCATCACTCAGACTGCAGTTTTATAGCTTTAATGCCCCAAGAAGCAGCTGCCACTGCTGTTGCAGTGACCAGAAGGATGGTGAAGGAGTGTTTGGTGGATTCTGGTTGAAAAGAAATGTGTTTTTCCAAGATACAGCAAAGATATGTGGTAAGAGTGGTATTATTCTGTCAGCAAGACTAGAATTTATTTGCTTAGCTTCACCCACCTTTCTTTTTGCCCTGCCTGATTCTGATTTTGGAGAAACAGTCAGTTCACCTTGTAATGACTTAGGAGCAGGCAGCAAGGAGCATGATCGTGTGACCTCTTCTCAGAGGGAATTTTACCTTACGCCAGTTAATAAACACTACTAATAACTTCGTGTTACAGAAATGGCTCCCCTCTTCTCACCCCTACCCATCCTTGTTCTTTACAAGGAGGGGTTTCTGCTATTTTTTTAGAATATTTATCTCAGTAGCAGAGCCTCAGTGCTTTTGCCGTCAGAGTATCTGTGCTGATACCACGTGGTGCCTGGCTAATGCTGTGCAGTCAATTATGCAGTATCCGGGCAGAGAAGCAATCGCAGCACGTATGAACGTAACGTTAAAGTGATCACCTGATGTCTCAGCCCGATCCTTACCTCTGCTGCTAGTGGGGAAGGCTCTCTAAAATGCAATCCCGTGCCTGTTTTTCATTATCTGTCTCCTTCCCAGTTTTGTAGTAAAATACTTGCTTTGTGTTAGGCACAAATGCAGTCAGGCATATAGAAAGGAGGAGGGGTTGTTGATAATATTCCACTTCATCAATCAGGAGAGCTCTCATTTTTAGTACACTGATACTTAATACAGCAGTAGAAAGACAAGCACAATTATACACACTCGTACACATTCCAAAGAGAGGGCTTGGCTGTTTTTCTCTCCTTTAAGAGGACAAGGAAAATGCTTTACCATACTTGGACTAAAACCATCTCAAGCTGGAACCAGTCATACCTTTTTAACTTGCATCACCCTGGGATGTTCATAAAATCAATATGATATGAAGCACTTTCACGATCACATTTACATTTTTCATTAAGGAATTTGAAAAATTATTCCTCCTGCTGTTTTCACAACACTGGTACCACAGCATTACACAGTTTTGCTTGAGAGGGATGTGAAATATTAAAAAATGACAAAACACTAACCCTGAGTTAAATACCTGAGTTAATTCCTCTGCCTCCACTTCTAACATTTACCACCCTATCTTCTGTTATTTATGCGGAACTCCTCTTACTCTCACAGTCAGAAGCCTGAATCCTTAAGCTGCAAAGAAAAGGTTATCACTTCCATTCATTCGTGGGCAAATCACTCACACTCGGCTGTCAATCAACAGTCCACTCCAGCATCTGAGCTGATTTGTATCTATCATGGATGTTTACTCGGCAGATTCTCACAAGCAAACTGGAGCAGAGAAAATGTGTCTAATGATAACATCATGCCGACAACACGCTTTCTGCAGATAACATTTGCATTATGTGTTTACTGTTTGCAGAGCATCTGGAAGACATCAAATGAAAAGGAAGACATGTTTCTTTTTCTGAGCACATATTCCAACAAAAAAAAAAAAAAAAAAAACAAACAAAAAACCCCCATGACTCCATAGGAAAGCACTTCAGATGAGGAAGCCTAGATATAACTTTGCCTTTTCTTCCTGCTCCTTTTCTACATATTCCATTTCTTTTCATCCTACTCCATTGCCTTTCTGTCCCCTGCTTTTTTAATCCCTGTTATTCTGTTACTTTGGGAAAAAATTAACTAAAGGAAGAGAAAAGCAGGTGCACTCAGACCTTATTCCCATAGTTTCAGCTATTTTATGAATTTTGAATATGAATAGAGATTGAAACTAATCAACAGATGGTTGGAAACATGAATATTCATGAATTCTGAAATCCTGTATTACTTTGCCAGGTATTGTTTGGATGTAAAGAATATATGTGCAGTCTAATCTCCACTTCTGAAAAACAAATCAAACAGTCTCTTTAGCTGTCCCATGCCTGATGAAGAGGACATTTTGGACAATAAACTGTGGTACATGCATGTATCCTTTGAAAAGGAAAAAAAAAGGCTCAAACCTGACAAATATCTTTATGAGAAGACCCTCTGCTTGAAAATGAGCCATCCCAAAACTTCAATTTGATGAGAGACAGGAATGAAATATTTTTAGTGTTACTATAAACTCACTATTAGCCTTGATTTGCAATTCCAAAACCCAAAGAAAAACTGAAGCACTCACAACAATGAACCAGTAAAGAAACGTGAAATGGAATATAAGTAGTTATGAATCTATGATTTCCCTTAGGCAGACATTGATGTCTAGCAGCAATCTGTTTTATATAAGTAATAAGCTGCTGCCACCTTCTGAAAAAAGCTCAGCATGACTACAAATGCCATCTTTCCCTCAAGGCCAGAGTAACAACATACATGTTCTGAGTCGAAAATTAGGCAACAAAACAAGTTCTGCTCCAGCAGCAGTACAAAAAAAAAATCTGCTGCACTTAGAAATTCTTGCTCAAGAAGCTAATCTGAGGGTGGTGTCAACACTTCCACGCAAAAATGTAAGCGTGTCATCCTTATCCCAACTCAGGAAGACGTTCTGACATCCTACTAATCTTCAAACTGGTAAATGTGACACTGAAGCAAGACAACAGGACTGTGACTTCCCTTTAGCCGTATCCTTCTTTACCTTTTAAATGCTCACCTGCTTGAAGAAGAGTCTACTCTCTTTGGAGATAACTTCCAACGACGGCTTCCTCATTTTAAGGAATCAGAAAGTGATAATTTTTCTTTGTGTTTTCTGCAAAACCTGGTGCTTCAGTGTCCCCACCACTGACAGCCAGGGACCCCCCTTTCTGGTAGAACTGGATACAACAAGGATGGTGGGATGAGCGACCCTCTGTGCCCTGTAAATGGGCCCCCACTAACCAGCGCTGGCTGTGTGCTGATCCAGAGCTGGGAGCTTCTGCTTAGAGTAGTTCCAGATCGTCAATGACTAGGAGAAGGGATGACCTGGTGTATTTTTTCCTCTGCCAACTTCAATGTGCACGATGCTGGCATGAGATTTATTTTGGTTTGTATTCTGGAAGCAAAAGTAGTATCAGAGGGTACAACAGCAGAGCAGCAGCAAACCAGTGTCATCTCCAGCAAATCAGTGCTTCACAGTCAGTGCTTCTGTCATGAATAGATTGATCACCTCTCCAAAATATTCCTAAAAATAAGATTGTGGCATTTTAGCCTGATTTTCAAAGCAAATGAGGATTGTATCATTTTACTGCCTAGCTCCTCCATCTTCCTATAATCTTGGAATGTATTGATCAGTTTCAACTAAAATTGATGGGAAATTCAAAGTGTCAAAAATATAATTTATAGAAATTTAGAAAACCCATAGAGCACATAGCCAGAGAAAATCAATCTTCAACAGTTGCACTGCTGACAAGCCAACATGCTTCAATGAATCACTGAACTAGAGTCCTGTGATTTGGGAGAGGAGGAGGAGGAATCATAGTCCAAACTACAAGCTCCATGTGAATTTCCTGGGCAACACCCAAGGCTCCACACTGGCAGAATATTAAAGTGGATTTGTTTTGGAGGCAATATGCTGGGAATATGGCCTAAAACAAGCCAAAAATAGGAAGGAGTACAAGGATGTCTTAAAACCATTCCTAATATGTCTTTTTTTTTGCTACTTATTCTAAGCATCCTGACATAACGATATTTTTGATGCAGTTATTAAGCTTTTTCCAGTAATTTAAGAAATGTATGAGTCTGTGATTAAAGATGCTTGGAAGAATGAACCAAATGAAAATGGAAACACAGAGCTATCACTTGACCTGTTATGACATCCTTTTGTACTCAGCTCAAAACCCATCACCACCTCTTTACATTTACTGGCAAGCTTATGTTTCTCAGTGCTGGTAGACAGGTCTCAATATGCCATTCCAGCACTTTGAGACTCCATGCATCTGATGAAAAATAACAAAGCAGATGTTTTGAAGGATTGCTGATTTTCAGGGATAATACTCTTATTAATTTGTGCCACAGAATCAGCATTGATTTCATGATAAAACAGAAGTTGTGACAGACGTAAAACTGATTAATTTAATTGGAAGCATTTCTCTGAAACTCATTTAGCAAAGACTTCAAAAACTTGCAAGGGGTGTTCTTCGCCACTGTTTTGGGTGGTTAAAATCCTATCTGGGATTTTTTTTTGCAAGTCAAGAGGCCACAGCTTTACGCATTATGTTTTTGACTACTGGGTTTCTTTTTTTTGTAATTTCTGAACAGAAATGCCATGCCTGAGATGTAATCTTCTGCAATGTCTTTTTGTTTATTTGTTTGTTTATTTGTATATTTCCTCAGGTTCACAGAACCACCAGCAGTTTCAGTGATCCCCACCCAACCCCAATTATTTGCAGGTGTCATCTCCCCATGTGGAGTTATAGAATCGTAGAACCACAGAATACTAAGGGCTTCCACAGAATGGAAGGGACCTTAGAGATCATCTTATCCCAACCCCCTGCCATAGATAGGGACACCTTCAACTAGACTAGGTTGTGCAAGGCCTTATCCAATCTGGCCTTGAACACTTTCAGGGATGGGACATCCACAGCTTCTCTGGGAAACCTGTTTCAGTGTCTCATCACCCTCACAGCAAAGTATTTCTTTCTAATATACATGCGAAAAATCCCCCTCTTTCGGTTTGAACCCTTTACTTCTTCTATCACTGCGGCTCCCGATGGAGAGTCCCTCAGCGGGGCGGTCCCGGGGCGGGGCCCGCCGGAGCTGTTCGGGGCGGCGGGTGCTGAGCGCGGCCGCTCCGCCTGGTGCAGCCGGGCGGGGCCGGCGCCTCCCCGCGCCGCGCTCGCTGGGGGTGCCCCGGGGGGAGCCGCTCCCGCCGCCGC